>CAODLS011541127.1:0-19914 GCA_948243855.1 Flueggea neowawraea
TGTTGTACTAACATTGGCTGATCGTTCTAGTGTTTTCCCTAAAGGTGTTTTGGAGGATGTTTTGGTGCAGGTAAATGACCTAATTATTCCTGCAAACTTTTATGTACTCCATATGGAGGATGATAAAATAGAAAATTCGAGGTTGATACTGTTAGGGTGACCTTTTCTAAAAACTACAAGAACAAAGATTGATGTTCATGATGGGACCCTAACCATGGAGTTTGATGGGGTATTGATCAAATTCAATATTAATGATGCTATGAAGCACCCCAGTGATTTTTCTTATATTCTTGCAGTTGATTGTTCTGACCCACTGACTGACAAATATTTGGAGTTTTGTGGTGATGATTCTTTGCAGTTGCATTGGCTGATAGCACTACACCACATATGTTAGTTGAAAAGGAGAAAACATAGGTGATGTTGTCGGCTCTGGTTAACATAGTACAAGATCTGGTGAAAAAGGATATTCTCAAGCTTATAGATGCAGGTGTGATATATGCAATATCTGACAGTAAATGGGTAAGTCCAACTCAGGTAGTTCCTAAGAAAATTGGTATCACTGTTGTTACGAATGATCAAGGTGAGTTAGTTCCTACTCGTGTTGCAAATGGATGGCGTGTATGCATAGACTATAGGAAGTTGAATGTTGTAACTAGAAAAGATCACTTTCCACTTCCTTTTGTTGATCAAATGCTTGAACGTTTAGCTGGTAAAACTCACTATTACTGTTTAGATGGTTATTTAGGTTTTCATCAAATTCCTGTGGCTCCTGAAGATCAAGAGAAGGCAACATTTACCTGCCCTTTTAGTACATCTCCATATCGACGCATACCATTTGGTCTCTATAATGCATCTGCCACGTTCCAGAGATGTATGGTAAGTATCTTTTTTGACTATGTAGAAAACATCATTGAAGTTTTTATGGACAATTTTACTGTGTATGGTGATTCTTTTACATCATGTTTGGAAATTTTGGGGAAAGTATTTAGGAGATGCATTGAGACTAACCTTGTGTTGAATTATGAAAAATGTCATTTTATGGTTAGTCAAGGCATCATTCTAGGTCATGTAGTTTCGGCTAGAGGAATTGAGGTCGATAAGGCTAAAATTGATGTTATAAAATCTTTACCTTTCCCCGCAACTGTGTAGGAAGTTCGTTCTTTTCTTGGCAGTACAAGATTTTATAGGTACTTCATCAAGGACTTCTCAAAAATTGCCCTGCCTTTGAGCAATTTGTTGCAAAAAGGCACGCCTTTTGAATTTGATGATTCCTGCACAATTGCATTCGACATACTCAAGGAAAAGTTGACTTATGCACCCATTCTGAAAGCTCCTGACTGGGATTTACCGTTTGAGTTAATGTGTGATGCCGGTAATCATACAGTCAGTGCAGTACTGGGACAAAAACTGGCAGAGATCCTCATGTCATTTATTATGCTTCAAAGACATTTGATAGTGCTCAAGCAAATTATTCTACTATTGAAAAAGAACTCCTTGCAATAGTTTTTGCTTTAGAAATATTTAGATCATATTTGCTTGGAACTAAAGTGATTGTTTATTCTGACCATGCAGCTTTAAAGTATCTGATGACTAAAAAGGATGCCAAACTAAGGCTTATCTGTTGGGTTTTATTGCTGCAAGAATTTGACATTAAGGTAAGAGACAAAAAAGGTGCTAAGAATCTAGTTGTTGATCATCTCAGTAGGCTACCTAACATTCCAAAGACGATTACAAAAATCTATGTTGAGCTTCTCGATGACCATCTTTATGCATTGGCCACATCAGCATGGCCATGCAGAAACTCGTGGTACGCTGATATTGTTAATCACTTGACTAACCATGTTTTTCCTGAAGATTACAGCATATCTCAAAAGCAAGAGTTGAAAAGTGACGCCAAATATTATGTTTGGGACGACCCTTACCTATGGAAGATGCGTTCCGATCATTTGTTGATCATCTATTTTACAAGTTTTCCATTCGTCAGCTTGTGGTGGTCAATTTGGTCCTTATCGAATAGCAAGGAAGGTTCTCGTATCAGGTTTGTATTGGCTTGACATATTTCGAGATTCTTATGCATTTTGCAAATCTTGTGAATGTTGCCAACAAGTCGGAATATTAACTAGACGAATGAGATGCCCCAAACACCTACACTCGTCTGCAAAATTTTTGATGTTTGGGGTATTGATTTTATGGGCCCTTTTCCTTCTTCTTTTGGTAATTAATATATATTACTTGTTGTTGATTATGTTTCGAAGCGGGTAGAAGCAAAGGCTACCCGGAATAATGATGCACGATTTGTTGTAGATTTCTTAAAGGCTAATCTCTTTGATAGATTTGGCACTCCTAAGAAAATCATTAGTGATCGAGGCACTCATTTCTGCAACCGGGGTGGTGGAAGCGTTGTTCAAAAAGTATGGTGTTACAAATCGGGTCTCCATTGCTTATCACCCACAGACGAATGGGCAAGCTAAAGTTTCAAATAAAATCATCAAAGGAATTCTTGAAAAGACTGTCAATCCTAATCAAAAGGATTGGAGCGTGCACCTCATTGATGCACTTTGGGCTCACATAACTGCTTACAAGACTCCCTTAGGTATGTCACCTTATTGTCTTATATGTGGTAAATCTTGTCACCTTCTTGTTGAGATTGAACACAGGGTCTTTTGGGCGGTAAAAGAATGCAAAATGAAATTTGAGGAGGTCGGGCAACATAAAAAGTTACAAATTCAAGAGCTTGAGGAGATTCAAAACCATGCTTATGAGAATGGAACGATTTACAAAGATAAATCTAAAGCATTCCATGATAGGCAAATTTTTCATAAAACCTCAAGGTGGGTCAAAATGTACTTCTTTTCGATTCAACTTTGAAACTTTTTGAAGGAAAGCTCTGATCGAAATGGGTTGGTCCTTTTGTGGTTGTGAGAATCTATCCACATGGTGCTGTACACATTCAGAGCATTGAGTCGGTAAGATTTTTAATGTGAGTGGCCAACATTTGAAGCCATTTTATAAAGGTTTGTGCTGCGTTCGGTTGATTTTGAGTATATTTCTGAACCTTTTTACAATTGAACGTGACCTAAGTCCAGCTAAGACGACGTAAAAGAAATGCTTTCTGGGAGGCAACCCAAAGTTTATGTTTTTATTTATTATTCTTGTTATTGTTATTTTTTTAATCATTTTAATTTTTTTTTAATTTATTAATCCAACAGCATGTGTTTATTTTTGGGATATTATGCTGGCGTGATTTTCAAGAATTTGATTCTGCTTGCTCGTGAGATTGCCTTTGTTTTGTAGGACACATAGACGAGGAGAATAAATGTGGGGACGTGACAGTGGTTGAAGTGTCTATAATTTATGAGTATTCATGCAACCCAAACAAACTCCATCGTTTGAACCAAAACGGTGCGCACCACAGAGGTTGCACCACCTGACAAAACGGCATCATTTGGCGGCAACATGCGGCGTACCCACTTACTCCATACAGTGTTGTTTTGCACAAGCCATAAATACAATACTTGCCCACCATGCACAACACCATTTTAGTGCAAACTCAAGGGCATCTGGGTAATTTCCTCTTCCAGATAGTCCTATTCCTTCCAAAACCTGGATTTTCACGGTTGATGCTCATACAAAAATTGGACTTTCATGATGAGATGCATCAACTTTTAACCTAATTGAGTTAGGATTGGGACCACCTCTATTTATAATCCTCAACATTCTTCCTCTCTCTAACAATTCCAGTAGCCTCCTCTCCATCTTTTTGGTTCTTTTTGCGTAAAAAACTAGCCACAAAATCAGCCTTCACCATTCTCTTTTTCCCAGCCATAACACACAACCAACCATATTATCCCTCTCACCAATGCCGCCCAAGAAATCTTCAACATGTTGGCGTGCCAAGCCACTTCCGCCAGCCCAAGCCAAGACCATACCGTCATCTATATGCCGCAAACCACGTCCGTCGGCCACCCTTACTCCAGTCTGACATTCCACCATGCTTCAACACCCTTCTCCATCAACGTTGGTCATGCTTTCTTCCTCTGAATCCGACAACGACTACGTGATGCTCACTCCAAGCCATTCCACACACACACATGCTGATGACACAACCCCTCTCCACACCGTCCATCACAAAGCCCAACTGTGAATCTTGCCACACAAATTAAGGACGGAAATCCTGAGCCCTCCGTACCAAAATGGCATAAACGTAAAAGCCACAACAAGTGTGGTTCTCCTGTTCAGAAAAATAATTTTGAAAACGCCGATGTCAGCTTCAGTACTCCTAGTGACCGAGCTACATTGGCCAAGGTAAGCTATTTTCCAATATTTTGATAACGCTGTTCGTTTTATAAAGTTGGTACGTTCTGTCAACTTGCAATTATTTCTTATTGTTGAACTGCCCAAATATGATGACCTTGTTTATGAGTTCTATACTTCTTTTAAGTTCAATATGAGTGCAGATTCCAACATTACTACTCCGAAAATGGTTCAGTTTTACTTAGCAGGTACATTAGTATTGATGATTGTTTTTGCCTTTAGCCATGCTCTCGGTAGCATATTCTATACTTTTTATTTCGAGTTTCCTCCTAGCTTCAATACACAAGATTATTATGCCGAGATTTCAACTGATCCGTATCCTTATGACCCTCGAGTTTTTATGGCCAATACGCTCTGCGATCCTGTGCATCGCATGTTCCAAAGGTTTTTGCCTTTTAACTTTGCAGGTCATGTTCATAGTAGTAACATTCTCTCTCATATAGAGTTATTCTTTATATGGTTTTTGAACATAGACTGAAGGTTAACACTGGTTATCTTCTTTTAAATCAGCTTCGTTATATTGTCGGTCAATTAGCTACTCAAAAGAAACATTTTATTTTTAGACCACTAATTACCCATCTACCTTGTCATCTTATTGATGTGTCTGGGCTAACCCAGTCTTGGCCAAGACTGCTTCTGTGGAGTTGTTGGATTTTCACTCTTTTTTGCAGGATGCAAATTATACGGCGGACTGGGGATGATTGGTATAAGTTCTTACCACTTATAGGAGATGCAGTTGTTGCCAAAGCATACCCACTGGGTGCTACATGTCTTGCGAGGATGGAGGCTCGCCAAGAACTGATAGAGCAAGTATTGATGTCTTTAGCTACCTCTGTGTAGCGATTTGATGTGTTCATGGACCACTTCGCTGAGCGCCAGTCACACCCTGAAGACTAGCAACCAAGATCGCTGCACCAGAGAAGCTTTTCTATCAAATCTCTCACTTTTTAATTTTTATTGTCTTTAATTTTTATACTTTAAGGACAATATAGATTTTAAGTGTGGAGATGAGTAGTTTGTGTTTTGTGTTGAGGATTATGTCACTTTGTGATTTTGAATTTTTTTTGTGATTTTGTTGTGATTTTTCAACTTTTGGTGTCATATTTGTGTGTTTGTCATGAAGTTTCATGTGTTGTATGACATATTTTGTCTTTTTTGCATGTGTTTTCAGTAATGTACCTCATGCCTGCATGACCATGCCATAATTATGTCGCCCATGTTGTTACATCTTGTGTATTCATGTTTAATTTTAGTTGCATTTGTATGTTGCATACACGAATTTCCTACTGAATTTTGCAATATTTGGTGTGAGTTTGTCCTTAAACATTAGATAATTTTGAACTTTAAGCATCTTAAGGTCCAAAAGTCCTAATATACCCACATGTGCAAAAATTTGGATTTCTATGCATCTTAGATTCAACATTAAACAACCCATAGTATTAGAGTCGAAAGGGACTCAATAGCTGGATTTACACACAACCCTTTGCACTAATTTTGAGGCATAAACACTTTATTTTATTGATGAGTAACATTCATAATAGGACCCTGCTAGGATTTGTTATCGAGTACAATTCGAAGACCACACTACTTCAATTGAGATGCTGAAACAACGAAAAACATTGTTTGTTACACATTTGAATTACCCTTTTCTTTCAATATCTACCTTTTCATTTACCCATTGTTTACCCCTTTTGAGCCTTAGACTTTTTCTTTGATATGAACCCAATCAACCATTCTTATTTTGTTCAAAACTTTCAACACTTAAACCCTTAAGTTGAGAGATATTTGTATTAGTGATACTTTGCCAAGTTAATTTGTATGTTAATGCTTTGATTTACATTCATAATAGACATGTTTTAGATGTGATTTGGTGCTTATGTTGTTAAAGAGATGTGGCTGCCCAATTTTGTTATGTATGTATGCAAATGTGACGTTTCATTACTTCAAAAAGAAGAAAATAAAAGAAAAAGAGAAAGAAGAAAATAAAATGTGATGAAAAGTGATGGAGTAAAGCAATGCAATTATAGAAATTTATTTTGGGCAGCCGTGTTTTATTAAGCTTAGACATGTATTTAATTTGGTTTGCATTAACTTGGTCGATGTAAATTGATGGCAAGCATCACTTGGTTTTATTATTGTTCTCTCTCAACTTATTAAACCCATGTTTTATCCACGTTACAAGTCTCTAAAGTATTTTTTTATCGGTTTTTTGTTGAATTTATTAGTGGTTACAATTTGACATTTATGCCAAGTCTTGGAAAGACTTGTTATGAGTGTGAGCGTAAATTCTGCACCTAAACACATTGAGAGATAGAGTGAAACTTTTGAGGGTGTGAATTTGGCTATCCCTTTTGGGCTCATTACTGGAGTGGAGACAATCTCCTTTTAGGTGATTGTCGGTTGTCCTGGCGATGGTTGTGTTTTCTTTTGAATATTCGATCCATATCGATTTGCATTTAACACCTTGTGGCGGTAAAAATGATGATTGGGATTTACGATTCTTAATTATTCTAAGTTATGGAATGCTTGAGGATAAGCATTGTTTAAGTGTAAGGATATTTGATAGGTTGCATTTCATGCATGATTTACATTGCATTTTATATTTGTTTTGCATTATAAATTGTTATTATTTGTGTGTTTTTATGTTTTTATGTTTCTTTGGTGTTTTTAGGTGGAATATTGGTGAGGCATGAAGATTTGGAGTTGTTTCAGTGCATTTTAGTCAAAAGTTGTATCTCTGTGTGACCACGCTATAGTTGACACGCGTTGACCAAGTTTGACCATGTGAATTGGGCTGCATGCCACACTCATAGGCCATGTTTTGGATGAGTTTCGAAGGTCTACAACTCAGTTTTGTTGTTGGATCAAAATAATTAGCTTTATTATTATTATTATTTTAGCTTGTTTTGAAGGATTCTAGGTTTTCCTAATTAGGAGATGTATTTAAACAACTTTTTCTCTCTCCTCCCTCATTCTTTCATTCATGCATTCTCAAGGGACAACCACCATTCTCTCTCAACTTTGGTGTTCTTTCTTCTAGCATGTGTAACTAAACAACTTACTAGTTGAGATATTTTTGAAATTCGATCCATTGTAGTTGTGAGACTTTGGTTTTATTTTTTATAAAGTATTTCGAGTATTTATTCAATCTCTGTACCTTAGTTCTTTTATTATTATTCATATTGATTGCATGATTTGGCTGGTTGTGTGATTGAATGAATGATATATTGTTATTTAGGATTGATAGTGTGTCACATTAGTCCTAATCTAGGTAACGAACAATATGGATGTATGTGGTTTGGGAATTATTTATTGTTGTGGGGTTGAATAATCTGGTTTAAATGAATCACGGCGTTTCTAGTTTCACTGGATAGGATAGGGGTCTCTTAATTCGTACTGTTGTCATAGATTAAACATTGTCAGGGTGTCCCGAGGGTTGTCTTGTGGTTAAGGAAATAGCCTGCAGGGCGTCCCGGGGCTATCAACCAAGTAAGAAGAGATTGGTTAATCGAGTGTGTTACCATTAACTACAACTCTGTCTATTCAAATACTTTATACTGATCTTTTCTGTCTGTGATCAACTGATTTAATTGAATGGATGAAATACATTGGCTAGACTTTTCTCATTATTGAATTCTTCTTAATTTATTACTGTTGTTTATTTCTGTGATTGAGAATTTTAATCTCTGCTTGCTTTTAATTTTTGTTTCACTCTCAATCTAATCAACTTCATTTTACTTTTCTATTTCTTCAATTAAACATTTTTCTACAGGTCTTTGTGGATCGACCATGCTCACCACTTTACTCATTTTACTGTTCTGAGCAAGTTAATATTATTTTGATGAGTTTGACATCCTATCAGTTATCCGCATTTAATGAAAATAATCATGGATACACGTGGCAGCTGCAAATTGAGTTGTCGTCACGACAAACGAAGCATCGTGATAAACAAGGCGTATCTCGAGTATCAAAAATCCCAGAGATGCTGACATGCGCAAATAGAAAAAGTAGGCGATGCATGGAAAAACTTGCAGAACACGCTTTCAGACTTCGAAAGGTTGTAGGTCGAGAAGAGTAGTTTTTAGAACGATCTGCTCGGAAGGAAGCGAACTGGAACTCGGCCGAAAAAATAGGATGCACTCTCCCACTAGAGGAAACAAGGAAAACTTGGAGTAATTTGCCGAGCACAAGATCAAAGCATGGGAGTCTTTCGGAGCACACGATAGCAGGATGTGGGGTTTCTTGAAAATGAAAGACGTGGGTGGAGACTTAGCTATTTGAACGGAAGAACCCTACAGGACAAATGACACAAAAAAAACTCATCATTCGTTATTATCTTTGTTTTTTCATTCAACAGGTTTCATTTCAATAGCCTAGCAGTTCTCTTTGTAGTTCAAAGACTTGAATTCGTCTTGTTTGCGTTGACCATGGCCTCGATTGGTTCCTTGGAGTCGAGTGTAAGCTTACGAGTTCTCTCTTAAGTTTAATTTCAAGTATTAATTTAGTTCATCACTTTCATTAGTTATTTTGTTACATTCGATTGGTATGCTATAAAGTCCTAGTTCGTTAGGCAGCACTGAACCATATATAATTCCATCCTCTCAAAACTTGTAACGACGACCGTTCGATCCTTTCGAGGAGTGATTCGAGAACACCACCTAAAAATTTTCTTTCCAAGTCTTGCCACTTGTGATAGAAATATGTTGCCAAGTCTTTCATGCATCGAAAATACGCTTGCCGAGAAAATCACTTCGTCGGGCTACCACAACAAATTCAAACTGGTTGTCGGCTATCAGAAATAAGGTGAAATCATTCCTTCTTGACCAAGTGTGAACAACTTCGACACCGAGTAAGCTAGAGTTGCTTTGTTGCTTTCCACCAACAACACGGCTTGAAGTGCATTTTGTAACACCATGGTGGCCATTGTTTAATTTAGCCAACTTCACTTAAACAGCCATCATTGGACAATACCAATTTATTAGCCATTTGGTGTCAATTACACCCATTTAACACGTGACATCTATTGAATTAGCCAAACATGCAAAATGACAAATGTCCACTTACTTGGCTAAATTCTCTCATGCAAAACCACGTCTTCGTAGACATTTAAGAGCCAAAATTTGTCAAATGCACAAAACATCATTAGAATTGTTCAATTCGGCCATGTTCATCACTCGAATACACAAAAAACTTCACCGACTTGGCAATGTTATCGAGCACTCTTCTCAAGCTTCAACGCTTGGGCTCTCTCTTTTACCTACGCACCTCTCGAGTGTTCCCTCAGTTTTTCAACACTCGGGTTTGTTGTTTTTTTCCTAAGCTCTTCTCGAGCTTGCCCCTTTTTTTGTTCCAAGCATATTTTGGCCGAGCTGATAACTTCGGTCTCGATTATAATATCTCTTACCAAAAAGCATGTCTTTTTCTTTTGCCAAGCTGCAACTCTCAGGCTTTGTTTTCTTCTATAAGCTCCTCTCGAACTGGCCCTTGTTACAACTTTCACAATTCTCGGGCGTTTTTAGGCTAAGCACCTCTTCAAGCTCCTGAGTTTTTCTTTTCACAACCTTTACAGTTCTAGGGCTTGCCTTTTTTATTAGCACCCCTCGAGGTTGCTTTCTCATGAGGACCTCTCGAGCTCTTTTTCCCTAAGCATCTCTCGACCAAGTCTCCTCGAGTTGGATTTTCATGACCTCGCAAAGACCTCACGAAGTCAAAAAGACGGCACATATACACCACCTCCCGACTAAGTCTCCTCGAGTCTTCTGAACAATAGAAATTTGTGGTTTTGCTTTCTATTATTAAGCCACCTGGACCACCTTCTTTAATGAGTGATCACTAATAATAATGCCATGTCACATATGGCAATCATTCATTGAAATTGGACATATGTAAATGTCCAAATTCTGTGAATGAAATGGCCTTTGTTAGATAAATTAATATTTATCATAACAAATAACATGGGCAATATATGATTAGTAGAACTCCATTCCATGCACCTCGGTAGCCTACAACAAATCCACGTATCAAAGTTGAAGACGCCAATCTGTTGTACTCGGCTCGATCCACGGCTTGAAGGGTTTTTCTTTTTCTGTTTTCTCTTAGTCAAGAGGAGAATTTAGTCGAGAAAAATGAATTTTCTCTCGAGCCTGCAGTGTCCCTTTTCTCTTAGTCGAGAGGTGGCACGTGGTCGAGAAAAAAGCAATTTTCTCTTGCAATGTCTTGTATGCCTCACACACAATTTTCATGACCAAGCCTGGAAGTGGCATGTTCGTTTCTTTTTTTCTAATGCAATATAGAGGTCGTGGCTTAAATAAACATGCTAGAGAAATATTTAGCCAACCAAAACTCTGACATTGTTGCTTGAAGCTTTTGGCATTTTTTCGAGACATGCAAATTTGTTACCAAAAATGGTGTGTCATGCATAACTACGCCATCTTCAGTTTAGCCATTTTAGTAAACTTATAAACTAAAGATTACTTAAATGGCTATTGGATGAAATTAACAATTAAACTAATTTAACATGTGGCATTCGTTGAAATCAGCCAAACATACAAATTAGCTCATGCATTTGGACCAAGAATTCCATCATGACAATAAATAAACATAAAGCCCGATGGTTTTGTTCTCAGTCTCGTGGGGTTGTCAATCTTTACTTGCCACCATGACTTCCTCGAGTACTTTGATAGCCATTGTGACCAAGCACCATATTGACTTTGTCATTAAATCAGTCGAAGCCATTGTGTACTCGAGGTAATTGAATTTCTACAAGCTCATCAAATATGCTTTTGGCTACTCGTCTCGCTATAAGCCTCCCACTGTGGTCGCCAATCTGTTGCCCTGCTTTTTAGCCCCAAGGCTCACCAACCCAAGGGGGTTGAGCTCGAAAGTGGACATGTGTGTCAAAGAGTTCATGTTGCCTAGAAGTCTAAGACTTTAAATCGAAGATGAGTGTCAGCAAACAAGTGAATATTATTGATAACAAGATATATGCAAATACAATGAAGAATTCAAAGGCTTCTAAGAGAGCATGGGAACCAAACATGACTCAAGTCAGAAAATGTTTCTAAGAGAGTCATGGGGGCATGGGAGCCGGGCATGACTCAAGTCAGAACACACTTCTAAGAGAGCATGTGATTGGTTGGGCACGGTTCAAGTCAGAAAACACTTCGAATCAGTAGGTTTGAGTACTAAGTTAATGCTACTCCTAGTTGCATGAAAGTAAAGAGCTACATTATGGCTAGACTAAAGACTATAATAAAAGAAAGATAAAGATAAATGAGTTGTGTTGGTCGGGGACCCCTTCTCTGAAGGCCATCTTCTTCTTTTATAGTCATTGGCTTGCAACAAGTGGCTTCATTCTCTCCACTTTTTACGCCATGTCTTGTAATTGCGCCATGTTCTCTACTCCCTATAACTACCCATGTCTCTGATAACTCATCATATTTTTTATTGAATCAACCACCCACTACTTGTTATGTGGTCACGTACACACCATACAAATCGGCTCTACTTTCGTGCATGTCATGTGTGGTGACCAATCATGTTGACTTGTTTAATTAGTGGCACTTAATACTCACGACCACCTCGGCTCCATGGGGACTTCTCGAGACCAATAATAATTTGGTGGTAACACGGTCAAGAACTGTCTTCTTATCTTTTATTTGATTGACTCCGAAGACTTCTGAAGTTCATTAATGTTCTTGAGAACTCATGCCACGTTCTAGATGCATTATAGTCATCAAGTCATCGCACCAATTCGTCAAGTTTATGGAAAAATTACTACTGGCCTACCGCGTACGTATTGACACTCAAGTCAATAGTTGTCGACGCGGAATAAATTATCCTTTGATATCATTATAAATACAAAGTGAGCAATGCTTAGGCCATTATCTCTAACCTTGGCAACCAAATTATATATCATCAATGATGGAAAAGACTTTTCTCCATATGTCTCTATGCATTGTTATGATCAACATTGCTTATCTCACATTCCCTTTAAATGCTCTCTCTTCATGCAATGGTCCGTGTACCTACATATCCGGAGAAGGAAGCAGCCCTGCGAGCGAAACATGCCAGCAATCTGGCTCGCTTAGTTGCAAAGGATAGCGATCCCTATCCTACATATAAATGTTCACCTCCCGTAACATCCTCAACAGCAGCTATATTAACTTGGAATAACTTTACTGAAGGTGGAGACGGAGGAGACCCCTCGGAATGTGATGGGAAATACCACGCTAACACAGAGCTCGTTGTGGCGCTATCAACCGGGTGATTTGCTGAACAATCAATGTGTGAAAAGATGATAACGATCGCAGCTAGCAACGGAAGGAGTGTGAGGGCAAAGGTTGTGGATCAATGTGACTCTATGCATGGTTGTGATAAAGAACATGCTTATCAGGAACCTTGTAGGAACAATATTGTGGATGGGTCTGATGCTGTGTGGGAAGCTTTGGAACTCGATAAGGACGACCATGGTGAAGAGAATGTTACATGGTCCACGGACTAAGTCTAGGTTCTATTGTGTAGGTTCATGGGTTTTTGTTAGAATTTAGCATTTGGAGTCTTGAGTGAATTGACAAGTACTTCTTTTGTCAACGCTCAACACAAATAAATAAAGAACAAATTATATGTCATGTAAGAATAAATGCTTAATACATATGAGCTCAAAGGTATTTGGAGAATTACAGGCCTTTATAAAATTCCATGTCTTGCATGCGATATTCTTCTATAGTGTGCGCAAGTTCTTGGCTTTATAAATTGGTTTTTCTAGGCGTCCTTAAATTATTTAAAATGGATATATTAGTGATAATGAGGATTATTAATCTCTGTATTAATATATGCACGTAACTCTAATATTTTGTTTGTTGTTTTGATCGGGGCACATTAAACCTCTCATTAAAAACACATTAGTAATTGAGTCAGTCTCTATATTAATTACAAGATAATGAAATTTGACTCAAAATAGTTAGTTTTTTTTTAATAATTTCTATTTTAAAAACTTTTCCGCCAGAAAAAACGCCTAGATTTATCTGTTTGATTATTTGAGCTGAAGATTGTCTCATAAGCACATTAAACCTCTCATTAAGAATATATTAGTAATAAAATTAGTAATTGAGTCAAATTTTGGTAACTCGTAATTATGTCTACTTTCAGTCCCAATTATACCAATATCTATAATTTTGGCTACCAAATTATCATCAATATAGGAAAATGTACTTTTCTCTTTATTTCTGTATGCATTGTGATGATCTACGTCGACATATGCACCGGCGGAAGCAGCCCCAGTCCAACACCATCTCCAAGCGGAGCACCATCTCCGAGTGGATCACCACCTTCTCTGAGACAAATATGCCAGCCCTCTGGCACGCTTACTTGCGGCGGAAAAAACTATCCTACATAAAAATGTTCACCTTCTATGACATCCTCCACAAAAGCTAAATTGACTTTGAACAATTTTGGTGCAGGTGTATATGATGTAGCCCCTCGAAATGTGTTCGAAATACCACGCCAGGACGGATCCTGTGGTGGCATTGTCGACAGGGTGGTACGACGGAGGATCAAGGTACGGAAAATGATAAAGATCACGGCAAGCAATGGAAGGACTGTGAGGGCAAAGGTTGTTGATGAATGTGACTCTATGCATGGGTGTGATAGAGAGCATGCAAGATTAAATATTATATTGCAACTCCCATTTTCCGAATATAATAAAACACTCTTCCCTTCATCTTGTTTGGCTTTACAATTTCCTCTACAACTCATCTCCTCTGTTCCGTTCCCCTTCCTAATGTCTTCACAAAATAAAGATTATGCAAGAATAAAGGCTCAATAAATTTAAGCTTGAAGGTATTTGGAAAATTTAAATCCAAGCCCTATCTGAAAGTATAGCCTCAATCCTCTCCAGAATCCATCTTTATTCCACCTCAACTGTGAGATCACCATAATCCGGTTAATGGAGGTTACAGAAATAACTTCCGGAATTGTTAATAAAATGGATCACAAGTCAGTATCTAAAATAAAAATTCTTTAATATTTAAATAATTTTAAACTCAACCTCATCAATTGCTCTCTATTCTTTTTTTTTTTTCAAGTTTCTCGAAGACTATCTTAATTGTCCACAATTCTCTTGTGTTTGTAGGATATTTGCAAACGCGAATCAACTTTGATGATGCTTGAACATTGATACTCATTGTTGTTCTCTACAGCAACTAATTTATAAGTCATGTCGAGTATGAACGAATTTTTATTAAACCGAGTGCTAAAAGACTTACTTGTGGCTTGTCTCATTTACTCATTTACACCTCTAGTTTGGAATATACCTTCAAACTAAAATTTTTTTGTTTTTGCAATAGCAATAAAATTATTTTGTGGAAAGATTCTTACTAGATATGGAATTTCCGCTTCTCCAATCGAAAAACGAAGTTGTGATTCTAAATACTTAAAACTCAGAGTGCAGTCACTGAAATCCTTTTTTTTTTTCCCTGATACGGAGTTAAAAGTGAAGACTCCCCGTTCCTAGCTAGACAGTAGACGTCGGAATTAATGGTGATAAAATTTACCGTGCTGGTCAAGAACTGTCTTCTTGTCTTTAATTTGATTGACTTCGAAGACTTCTGAAGTTCATTAGTGTTCTTGAGAATTCATGTCATGTGCTAGATGCATTATAGTCATCGCACCAATCGTCACTCTTGAGTTAATATTTTTCAAAGAACTATTTGTATCACAAAAAATAAATGGTGGTAACAAAAATGGACCTTGAGTTTGGCTCAAAATTAAACTATTCAAGTTGTCCTCACGTGTCATCTATTATGTATATTTTAGGGAGAAGAAGAAGGAAATAAACAAAACAAATGGGGAGAGAGAAGATATTTTTCTTTATTTTTTTTGATAAATAAGGATGAAATTTATTAAGAGATCTTTTTGTCTAATTTCTTAGATAATTCCACTCTTTGTGTGGAAAAAAGAACTACTAGCCAGGGATTCGCCAACTTTGAGAGAGTAATCATTCAAATCTTTCTCCATCCGGACTTAAAACTTAAGGCTTATCACCACCGTTCCTCCCTAGATATAAATGATCAAGCTCTGGTCAAGAAGCACTGCTGTTTTGTTCCTTTAATTGATCGACTATTGTAGTGGAGAACTCAGCCACATTGCGGCATCTCTGCCTAAACTGGAGGTGAATTTTTTTGTCACTTTATTTGCTTCCACTTGAAATTAAACTTTCGACTTCTTAATAGTGGAATTAACTCTACTATGAATGAATTAAAACTTATTTATAATAAACTTGTCAGGAAAAACCGGCGATAAAAGAATGTGGAATAACAAAGAGTAATCACACAAGAACACAAAATTTACGTGGTTCGATCAATCCGATCTACGTCCACGGGCAAAGCACAATTAATTGTACTATTCATAGTAAAAAATAAGCGTAACGGCTTACAACGGCGTTCAAAGACCTTCCTAAGACGTTCTCAAACCCCCTTATATAGTTTACAATGAATACAAGTCAAAACTAATTAGGAAAACCCTAATTTAGACCTTAAAACCCGTCAGAGGTAAAGACATTGGCATGAATGGTATGACACGGACAGAGGCCTCAAGGCACGGGCAACACACCAAGACCATGTGTTGGGAGAAATCCAAGACACGGACATCATTGCATGGGACACGACTGTGTTCTAGTTCGTGTCCTCCTCGTCAAGATCTGTTTCACCTCTTCTCTTCACCAATTCGACCCAACCATGACTTTCTTCAATTCCTTCATGGTTTGTCTTCAATCTTAATCAAGAAAATCACTTCAACATTAACAATTCTACACCTTAAAGTGAATTTTATTTCCTGTTCCACTCTATATCCAATTACTTATCTGCCACATCCCCGAAGGGCATCAAATCCTGCAACAATTAACCAAGTCCAACTCGGACTTGACTCCACCAGCTAGCTTTTCGTTCACTCATAACAACCCAACGCTTTGCATATTCCTTGTGTCATCCAGTGATGGTCTTTGTTCATCACCAACACAATTACCATGCCCTAGTTCACTTGGTGTTAGCCCTTGTGAATCAACCTGATTGATTTTTTCCTGTCCTGGAGTCTCAATCACAAACTCCACCTTTTTTCCTACAGAACTCACAACAATCCTTAATCCATTAGCAACTACCGAGCTGTCAATCAAGGTGTAAATGTCATTCTGCAATCTACCCTTCATCACAACCGAATATCCCTTGCACACCCGAATTCCTTGACCTATTCCTGAGAAACCATAGCCTTGCTTCGCCAAAGCACCAATAAAAATCAAGTTGCTTTGCAACCCCGAGACATACCAAGTATTAAGTTTTCTGACCATCCCGTTATGCATCCTGATCTTCAAAGATCCACTATCATCAACACTCAGTTTCTCACCATCTCCCAATTTCACACTGCCTCTCCATTCTTTAAAAGAATCAAATAGTTTCCTGAAAAAAGTCATGTGATAAGCTACACCAGTGTCAATAACCAACTATCTTTAGATCTACATGTAGAAATAATCAACACTTCACTGCTCTCTCCCTCATCAGAATTATCCTGAAACTCCACAAATTATTCTGAACAACTGTTGCATTTGATTTCCCATCGTTTCCCCTATAAGGACAATTTTTTTCACGTGCCCAATCTCCTTACAGTGATAACACCTCAAACCATGATTCTTACCCATTCTCTTGCCTCTACTCACAATTAACCCGGACTCTACTCTGTCTCCACCCGAACTAAAAGTTAACATCTTCAGTTCTTTAGACAACAGAACATCCTTAACACCATTCACCGAGATTTCATCTCTATCATACATTATAGTATCAACAGAACTCTCATATGAATCAAGCAAATAATGCAAAAGAAACATAGCTTGATCCTCATCATCAATGTCAACATCAACACCTCTCAAATCTAATACAATCCTATTAAATTTATCAAGATGTTCTTTTACCTGCATGCCTTCTGACATCTTCAAGGTATGCAACCGTATTTTTTGATAAAACTTGTGGATCTCTTATGATACCTACTCTCCAGCTTCTTCTGCAAGCCTGCTGCAGTAGTTCATCAGGCACCTCCCTTAAGACTTCATCCGCCAGACTCAATAAAATTGCACTATGCGCTCTCTTCACAGCCTCCGCTTTCTGCACCGCTGTCAGTTCTTCCGGTAATTTCTCTTCATCTTCAATCTCTTCGTCACACTTCTGTTGAACCAGAATCTCCTTCATCTTTAGCTTCTATAGCATGAAATCATTTGACCCATTGAATTTCTCAATTTTTGAATTTGTATGAAGAAATCTTCTTTCTGCAGAACGAACCCAAAGTTTTTGAATAAACTTTTGTGGCTCTGATACCCCTTGTTAGGGAAAATCGGCAATAAAAAAATGCAGAATAACAAAGAACAATCATACAAGAACACAAGATTTATGTGGTTCGATCAATCGATCAACGTCCACGAGAAGAGCATAAGTAATTCTATTATTCAGAGTAAAAAACAAGCACAACGACGTTCAAAGACATGGCCAAAGGCACCCCAAGATGTTCTCAAGCTATCTATTTATATGTTTACAATAAATCCCAACCTAACTAGGTCATCCCAAACCCTAAAACATGCCCAAAACCCATCAGACATGAAGACACGGGCACGCGACCTAAGACACGGTCTCAAGGCATAAGACACTGACAAACACACCAAACCGTGTAACGTGAAAAATTGAAGACTGCAATTATACGGGCGGGGACACGGCCGTGTCCTGGACTGCTTTCTCCAAACATCTCCTTTCTTCTTCCAATCTGTTCCAAACCTTCTTGCATTCATCAAACATCAAGTAACTTCATCTTGTATTACGATAATCACTTCAACGTTAACACTTATGTGTGTTTTTAGAATTTACATGTTATTTCAAAAATTGAGATCAACTTTTACAAGAATTGTTCATTGTTCATTTTTAAGTACCTTTTATAGTGGTAGAGCCAAGTGGGATCGACCGGAATACCCATATACCCCCTACGCCCCATTGCCACTGGGTTTCGTCCCCCATTGCAACTCTTCTCGGACAGCACAGGCTGCAAATGTTTAAGATCTCATCTATTTTGTCAAACAAACCAATCATGAAGGTCGATGTATCTAAGTATTCCATTTTGCCTGCAAATGTGTGCATACATGCGCAGACAACATGATAGTATACGATAATGGCTAAAACATGTTACACAAAATTGTAGAATTATGCCTGTGGTTGATTGAATAACCCGATAGAAACAAAACGAATAAACTATTCTATTGAGAAAATATACATACTTTCTAGATTTGAGAATACTCATTGCACCTTCAGATAATACATAAATACTAATGTGAAATCAAAAAGTGAATGTTTAAACTTAACCAGGTAAAGACTGTATTTTGTATCTGGCCTTAAAAATAAAATCATCCACCTCCTAGAATACATATCTATACTGTAGTGCTTTTACACATGACAATAAACACTTTGAAACTATCGAGAATGATAAATCTTTTATTTATTATGGTAATAAATACAATATTTATAACTATTTTTAATATAATTTTATCAAACTCTAATATCAGCAAATTTTTTGTTACAAATTGTTTTTATTTAGTTCATTCTAACATTGACGGTCCGACCCCACGTTCGATAATTTCTATCTCCTTCCTTGCCTTTTAATATGTAGAAGGCCAATTTTCTCTGAATTTATGTTGATGATTATATGACTGTTTTGAAGAAAAAAGTAGTCGATGATTATTTATGAAAAAATAATGAGAAATAAAGAGTAATGATTTTATGGTGGAGTAGTGGTGGGAGATAAATTGACGTCATTTATATTTTTCCACCTGGCTGATTATTTTTAATTGAACTTTATAAATTAACTAAGGTTTCACTAAGGGAACAAATGTATGCATCTACAAATCACAGGATGCAATGAGAGAGATAGTCATAACCCAAGAGTTTTTTGTTAATTCGCCAAAAAGATTATTAAACATTCAAACCCGAGATTAGTTAAATCATATTTTTAATTAACAAAAATTAGACTTTGATAATCCCCCAGGTTATGCTTCCCACTTAATTAGAACAAAAAAAGTCTCAACCCTTTGAAAGGGTTATAGTATTATTTTTAGTTTATATTTGTTTGGAATGACAAAGATTGGTTCCTAATGGAGGTGGAGGTTTCCAAAAATGGAAAGATTCTCGCTTTTTGTTTTTTTATTACTTTAATTAATTATTATTAATTAATCTAAGCATGTGCATTAGGGTTTTATTTTTTTGTAAATTCTTTTCTCCATCACTTTTTTTTGGGTATTCCTTGGACTTGCATTAGTGCACTGTTGCACACAATTTGCGAAGGCCATTTAATAATAATAATAATAATAATAAACAAGAGATACCATAATAATATATATTTACTTTTTGATTTTGATGCAAGACAAATGATTAGTGGAAAAATTAGGTTGCTTGACAACAAAAATATCTTTATAAAAAAATCAAATTCTGATCAGTTTGTGTTGCACACTTGTGGTCAACTTTTTCAAAAGGGAGACACAAAATTATTTTATTTGGTAATTTTGGTTAATTAATTAATTAA
>CAODLS011541143.1:0-25683 GCA_948243855.1 Flueggea neowawraea
TATATATATATATATATATATTGATTCTCTTCCTTTCCCATTAAAACTTCCAAACAAAGATTACGATTTGGTTCCTCTTATACCAAAATAACATTGAATTCAGTTTTCATCACTGAATTTAGCTCGTATAAAACCAAATCATATGTTTTTCTAATTTACCGACCCAATCTGTTTAAACAAACATATCAGATATTTTATCCAACTCTTCAAATTTACATCAAATTCCGAGATCACAAGGAGAAATTTTCCAGCTCAGATTTACATAAACAAAGATCAGAAGAAGATGTTTGACTTTAGGGGGAAAAAAAGAGAGAGAAATCATCAAAGGCTTCACAATGATAGCAACATCACTAACGGATAACTAATAAGATGAGCTAATTAAAACCCTAACACCCATCTTTATCAATGAGCGTCCACGTGGCATCGGTGCCATTCGTCGGCCGACTTACCAAAATAAGTCAGCTTACCCTGATTTGAGGGTTTCATATGTGAGCTACAACTTTCAATACCAAGTCATAACCTCCTTTATTATATGCACTTTAGCCGAATTTTTTATTCTCCGAATCAAACCTTCTTAAGAAAATGATGTTATCATCAGTATGTATACAATTGGGACGTGATTAATTAGTTAGGTGTTGGACTCCCTAGCAATGTTTTTTCATTAAAAACTATCTATAATTAATCTCAACAAACCGCTAAAAATTTTGTAGAATGACATAAATTTTCTCTTTTTAAATAGAGAGAGCTTATTTATCCAACATAGTTTATTCAATTTGAATAAGAATTAAATATATATAAAAAATAAACAACAAATTATTTGTGCAAAAAGCTCAATGTTAATCAAATCAATTGTAAATTTTTTTTAATTAAATTCTCACAAAGTCTTGAAGAAATTTAGAATACTCTAAGATGACCAAGACATCGAAAATCAATACGTGGAGTCTGATAAGACTCGAGTCACAACCGTCTCGTGTTTCCGTCCACCGATTTGTTTGACTTTTTTCGATGCAAAATTATTCTGGAGGTTGTGGATAACAAATTCTTATAAATATAATATAATGTCTCTCTCAATCTTAACTACACAAAAAGTCTTCTAGGGTTTGAGTACTCTATAAATATAATTGATTGAGCCAGATAAATGATCCAGTCAGTGTTTTGTTGCATTATTGTAGTTCGGTTATAAATAAATAGACATATAGAAAGATAATGATAGTACAATAATAGTAGAAGACTAGTTTTAGTCTCGGACGTTTTCTGGGTATATTATGACTCTATTTTTATTTTTTATAAATATTTGAGATTATAATAAAAGTTTCTTTAAAATTAAAAAAATATAAAAATTAATATTAAAACTCTTATAAGATTTATTTTCATATTTGTTAATATTTTTAATAAGAAAAGTGTATATTAACTAAGATATTAAATATCTTAATAAGAACTGTCACATGTCATTCAATTGAAATGATAAATATCAAAATAATAGCATGTCAAATGTTAAATTATAATAAAAGTGTATTAGCTATGATATAAATATATAGATTTCATAATCGTATTAAAAAAGGAAAGAAAATATTTGATGGACAGTCATTCCATGATTCTAGGGTCCATTTGTGTAATATGCAATCACAGTAATTAATAGATGATTTTCGTAAACAACATATACTCGTTATAATTTTAATTTAAGACTTAAAAAAAAGGAAAAACGAAAAAGCCACGTGAAATCTTTGAAGTGGTAATTACGAGATGATTTGTGAGGGTAGCATTCCCTCGTTTGCGCATGTATTATTTATGTAGCCCTTATCTTCTCCTAAAAAAATCAACATGTTCATTTAAAAAAAAAAATCAACATGTTAGAGTGTGTAACACCTATGTTTACAAGTTGAAGATCCACTCTTCATCTTTTTAACTTGGAATTTTCTCGCATTTTTTCCCATTGAGTCTAGAGATGCACTCATTGCGAGTGACCATCCTACCTGCTCCTCACCTAGAGCACTTGGCATAAACCATTTTGTTGGGTCAGTTATAATATCACTTTGTCACGAGACAATTATACTCTTTTTAAAAGATTAGTTTGTTAGGGTATGCAACACTTACATTTGTAAGTTTAAGACCCACTCTTATCTATCCAAGGCCTATTGATAACATAATTAATCAATATCAACAAATTTTAGTCTAATAGTCATCAACAATAAAAAAAAAATCGGCAATACAACTCGATTTTTAGTGGGAATCAAATCAAAAGGCCGATAGAGACAATAAGACTCAAAACATAAAAACACAAATGTAGTTATACAAGGCATGCAATAAATGAGTTGTATGGTTGAGGAAGACTAACAATTTGTGATCATTCCCTACAATATGAACAAGTCTAAGCCATCTCAACACAAGACACAGCCATGATAGTAGGCCCTCAAATGGGCAAATGCCACCATACACCAAAGATGCTAAGATAAGGAGGGACCATAACCTTGAAATTGACTTCCTACATCTTATAAAATATAACAAAAGTTTTGGACACGACTATGGTGTGGAAACAAGTCTGTATCAGTGTAGACTATAATAAGACATCCTCATCTTCACACAGGATAAAGAGAGAGAAAGCAAATCCATGTTAGTTTTCAAAATGGCGGTGCCCTTACTGATTGAAACCAACCAAATAGGTTGTCTTTAAGCATATCATGTCGTTATTTTTTCTACTCAGTTCTTATGGACGCATTGAATTCTGGCATTTTTTATATAACATTGCTTTTATTATATTATAATGTTGTTTGAATTACGCAAGATCGAATTTTTTGTTTGTTGATATTAATTTATTGATTGATATATCTAACTAAGGATTCTCTGGCATTTAGTTAATTTTGATAAATTAGATAACAAATTACACCTGATAGGTTACATAAATTCTACAATAAAAAAATTGGAGATTTATAGATACAATATGATCATAAACACTAATAATATACTATATGTTCATTACTTGTATACTACATTGTCATTAATAATTGATCAATTTTTTAATTTTAATTTTTTAGATTGATTACCATTGCTAATTACTTCACTTTTTTTTTTAATTACAAAGGGTGGATAGCTACTTTCTTAATGGAGACTCATCTACTGTAAATATGGATTTAGTTTTGATCCAATAGCAACATTAGTGTTAACTATTGAGATATTCTACTTGGTTATAAGTCAGCATCACTTAACTTAACAAAGTGAATAATTACTTTAAAAATGACTACTTTAGAGATTAGAGTATATTGGCGATTTTTTTCTTGTCTGATTTACGTTACTATTTTTTTAGATCAAGACTTATAGATATAATAATAAACATTTTGTTTGATGTTATCGTGTTATCAATATTCCCTTTAGTAGTAATTGTCTTGACCAAAAACAAAAATAATAGCAATTGTCAAAATTCCTCTAAAAAAAATGGCAGGGACCATCATAGTATTAGTCACAAATATAGCCGCACCTGCTCTCGACCTCACAGCCTGATCCGAGCCCATGTGACCTAACAATGGCTTGAGCCCATACAACCCACGTGACCTCACAGTTCCACTTGATGACGGCACCATGACGACACGCCTCAATTAGGCTGCTTGTAACCTAAGGTCTCTGAAGTCGTTTTGCAGGACGTCTGCTCAGCATTTTTAGTGTTATTTTATTAAAATCACCAGTTCCTAGTCCCTCAACTTTTTCATCAGTAACCCAAGATTCTAGTAAGAATATCACGAGACGCCTACTCAGTTTTTCACTAAACACAATTTAATTTTAATCCCCAATTTTTATCTACTACTTCATTTAATACTTTCTACCACAAATTCATTAAAATAAAAAGTGTTCATTCAAATAAAAATAATTCATTAAAATAAAAATATTACATTAAAATAAAAAATACATTAAAATAAAAAATATATTAAAATAAAAAATACATTAAAATAAATTTCATAATTTCTTAAAATAAAATAATAATACATGAAAATAAAATTCGGTATTATTCTTCACGATTATTCCATAGATGCTCTACCAATTCCGCTTGGAGACGATAATGTTGCTCACGATCACGAATATCGGTGAACCTTTGGATATACATTTTATCTACTACTTCATTTAATCCTTCTCCTGTCCAGTTTGTCACGGCGTAACCTTCATCTTTAACGATCATGTTGTGTAATATGATACACGCGTACATTATATTTGTCATATGATGCATGTAGTACAAACGTGTGGGGTCCTCATATAATCATTCCAAATAGATTGCTTGAAATTATCTCGAATTTTTTTGTACTCCTTGCCATCAGAAGAGGAGAAAATATTTGCAAGTGCAAATTCTTCCATTGTTTTATTTTTGTTGTTTGAAAAATAATTGGGAAAATCGTTGGATCCATTGAAAAAATATTTGGAGAGAAATTTTAAGAGTTGAGAGAGTTTGGGGGAGAGAAATGGGTGTTTGAAGTGAAGAAATGATAGAAAAAATATGTTTAAGGGGTATTTATAGAAAAATGGGTAAAACTAGCCGTTAGCGACCAAAAAGATAACTTTTCGACCTCCAATGGTACTCCAACGATAATATTACCGTTGAAGTAAATCTGACCGTTGGATCAATCAGATCCAACGGTCAAATTTAAATATTTTTTTTAAAAAATAAATGTCAAGCGCAGGACAAAAAAAGGGTTACCAGACCGAATGCGGTAATACGTCCCAGTCAATGAGGCTAGAAACGGTAGCCCCATTACAACCTCCTTAAGAGGCATGACATGAACAGTGTCGTGTAAGTAACAAGAAGCTCACGAGAAATTGGAGATACGATATCTTGCTTTAAAGGGACACGAAAAGGCAAGATGCACGGACAAGCCGATACGTGTTCCAGTCGTAGCAACGCGTCAGGCTCAGGGGACATGAGTGGGTCCCACTGGGGATGAGTCGGCGGTTGTGGTTGTGACTGAGTCTAGAAACGGACAAAACAGCACTTTTTGGGTGCAATTATTACGTTGGAATTGGTCGCTCACACTACTCTGTTTTTGTTAGACTTGGTCTAATTGGAATTCAAAATGTGCCACCGCAAAAAGAAATGGAAGAGATTGACACATCTGCTCTATAGTATCCAACTTGTATGATTTAAGGGAAAAATTTTGCGGCCTTCTTCAATTTTACACATTTTATGATGTGCAACATAAGAGGTTGGTTTATATTTGAAACATTAGCAAAATATAATATAATTATGTTGTCCAGAAAAAAATACAAATATGTTGGTGCTATTTAATTTCGATGGATTAAATATGATAATTGTTTTAATATATTACAAATATTGTATAGAACTTGTAAGGAAGAAATTAGTGTATTTGAGCATAAAAATGTGGAACTCTTTTTTTTTTTAAAATTATGTCTTATATGATCTCTATGTTTAGCTGTTTAATCTCCTATTTCCTAGTTTGACTAAAGAATATTTCTCCCCTAAATGAGAAGTACGAATCGAAAACATAATTAGTGGCAATTTTGTACTCTTAGTAGCATTTTTGACTCTTTTAAGGAATTAAGTTTTAATCCCTTAACGTAGAGGTGATTATTAATTAGTAGCGTAAATTCTAATGTTTGTTAGCCAATCGAGGTCTCATGTACACTAAATCAGTTAGCTTTGACTAATATAAAATGTTAGATTGCGTGGAAGTGACGTCTACCTATGATTAATGGGCAAAAGCTATGTAATTATGTTTTTGTTTTTTGAAGAGAGCTATGTAATTATGTTAACGTGAAGACAGAGGGACGCCAGTCATATATATCGAATACATGAAGATTTAAAGAGATCTTGGAAGAGAGATCTAGAGAGAGATACGGTCCAATTGACTTGTGTTAAAATGGTTAGGTTTGTTCACATGCAAAATGGAGAGAAGATCTTTTTGGGTCATTGAAGATGGTGTTGTACATGTCCTTTCACGAGCTAAATCCTTTTACAAAAGGCCTAATGAATGTTTATCTGTCAATTTCTTTCTGAATTTAACTTTATCGTTATGTCATTTTATGATATATACTCAAGTTTTATGTCTATTTTACGAATTAGTTATATCTACTTGATTAATCTTATCTATATATATACTAAAACTATTTATATTAGAGTTAAAAATTTATTATTTGACATATTATTAGATTGACATGCGGCTTGTTCTTTAATTCTTAAATAAATATTGTTATTATATTTTTTCTAAATAACAAAATATATATATATTTATATATGTATTGATATAAATTAAATATTTTATTCAAAATCCTTTTTTTAAATCATTCTATTTTAGAAATTAAAATCATTATTATAAGAATTGTGTTTTATTTATTTTTATAAAATTATTAATAACTTATATTTCAAAATAAACAAACCTACATTTAATGCAAGTGAAAGATTATACTTCCAGGATATTTTCATATTCATACGATTTATTTATTTTTTAAAAACATTTAGATAATTTTCTAATATAATATCAAATATTTATAAAATAAAATTATAAAATTTTGGGACAACATCTGATCTAAACACTAGACTTATAATTTAAATTTAATCAATGTAAAATTATAATTTCACACATATTTTAAATTACAAAATGTATTAATAGTATATTAACGCATTACCCAACAGTTACACTAGTTAATTATATGAGACATGAAAATTCTTATGATCACCAGCTTTCTCTTTAATTTGGATACGGATTGCTTTTAGGCTTGGCTGGCTTATGATCACCAGCTTTAATTTAATTTCTTAAACCTAAAATTAAAATATTTGAATTTACTTGTGCATATTTGAATTTACTTCCCCATTTAAAAGAAATTATAATTGAATTTACTTGTGCATATGCATCAAACATATTTTAAACAAAACCTTAGCCCTGTTCCGAAGGACAAAAATCATTTTTGTAAATCGGGTTATTTTCGATATAAAACTGTAAATTTTTTATTTTCTTATAAAATATTTGAATGAAGTTGGCTATGCATACGCTCAATTAATTGATAAATACAAATTCTATAACTATAATACACAAATTAGTATATTGCAATCGTTTAGTTTTTTTTAAGCAATAAAAATTGTAAATCGATAAATTTGACATGAAAAAATCATTAAATTTGATTTTAAAATGTACAAATTTTTAGCTTAATTTACTTTGGCATGTTTATTTTGAAGTATCATATAGCCGAATTGTTATCTTATTTTTGATCAATGAAAAAAGAAATATAATAATAAGATAGCTATCTAATCCAATGTCAACAACAAGAAATCAATTTTTTTTTATCAAAAGCCAAGAGCATCTCCAATAGGCTTCTTTATTTTTTAAGAGCAATTTTGACATATATAAAGACTGAAAATAATGATACCCTCTAATGCTATTCTCTAAATTATTGTTAATACCCATAAAGCTTTTAATTATTAAACTTTGCCATTCCACTTTATTTTTATTTTTCTTTTTTCATTTTTTTTTCAACCAATAATAACGCAATTTCATTAATAATAATTAAAATAAAGAGTGAACATGACTCTTTAGAAATAGATAACCAAAGTTACTATTTATTTTATTTTTAAAATATAAAGAATAAACTTAATTTTTTATATGATAACTCTTTATAATAAAGAATTTTGTACATTTAGAGAGACTATTAAAGATGCTCTTAGTTCACTTTAATTACCAAGTCATACTTCACAATTGGAGATTGGAGATATTAATGTATATATGAATAAATATGAGTAAAGATAGTGGGTAATGGGTAGTGAATTGAGAACTTGTCTAAATAAACTTGTGCAGGCACCATTAATTTCGTCCCAAAAAGACTCTAGCCTAGACGGTGAGGTATGGCATTATGTCTGGAAATAAAGGGTTATATTCTATTAACTTTGACAGCTTCAAGCTTAAAATAAATTAGTCACAAAAGGTGCTTCACTAATTTAGTCAATCTTCAAGTTTTTGATTAAAATACTCTTATCTTGTTACAACAGTCAATATATATGTGACATAGGCCGATCGAAGGTTGTTCTCGTTGACTTACGGATCAACTAGAAACCAATATTCAAGTATTTTTAGTTATTTTAATCATTTTTGTTGACCTTTTTATTTTAATTGCTACACCATCCTTTTTTTTGTTATGATATAATTTGCTGTTTATTATTAATTAATTGACATCAGAATGTCAACCTTTAATCTGTAATTCGTTAACTATGAGAGACAGATCAAGAATTTGATTTTGCTATTTAATTATTCGCTAACAACACATGATCACGACTAACTTATAAAAAAAATTATCACTTTTCTCAATAAACTTTATTCTAATTTTCAGTTTTGTTGTTCATTAATCGATGAAGACTTTTTTTTGAAGAGAATAGATGAAGACTTTTAATGTCCAACAAAACCCTAACTATATTTTATTATAAAAACACTATAATATATAATATAAAACATTTTTATTTTTTTATGACAACAATAACACAATATTTATACAATTTTTTTTCTCTCTCTTCAAACTCACCTCCCTCTCTCTTCCCCCCTCTCTCTCTGTTCCTCTCTTCTTCTACGTTTTCACTGTTTGCTCTCCACCAATCTATCCTTCTCACCTCCTCCTCCTCCTCCTCCTCTCTTATCTGATTTTACTTTCTCTCTCCCCTAGCCTCCTCCTCCAACGTGATTCGATTCAAATCTTCATCCATTTCTTTCGTCTTTCATCATCTATCTTCCTTTGAGCTCCCTTTGTTTTCCTCCCTCCACCGTGAAGCGAATGAGAGTGAGGGAGAGATCGTGACGCAACTGACAAAGAGAAAGATTGTGTGACGCAAATAACAATGTGAGAGAGGGAGAGCGACTCGATGATTGAGTGACAGTCCTTGACGTGACAGAGGCAGCGAGCGATGAGTGAGAGCGACGGCGTCGGTATCTGAGGCTGAGGTTAGGGCTTCTAGAATGAAAGAAGAAGTACTAATCTGAAATTTCTAAAAAACTTTGTGTCATACTCATAATGTACTCGTAATGTACTCATATGTCCATACTGGAAAGAGGAGTATCAAACAACTCAGTTCACTAGTTATACCTGTGTCAACACACATGATAATCAATCAGATGTATTTTGTGTTACCTGCAGAATTGCATGATTTCTCAAGAGTGACATGAAGAGAAGGCTAATGATGAGGAACTATAACTTCTAAAACACGAGAGAGATAAAGGGTCATTCATGTTCTGTAAAACACCAAATTAAAGAAAAATGTTGCATGAAAAACTCACGCAACTTTTATTTCAAGGCGACAAATTGCCATTACTTTTCAGTCAAAAGACTTGCTTCTCAGACGCATATATAACATTGCAATTTGGCTCTACAGATACAAAGAACTATACCCTCTCTGTCTTACCAGCTGGAGCCGTACCATATTTGTTTCCAGGTAAAAATAAAACCTTTCAGTGCTATTTTACAAAATAAAATATACACCAACCTGGAAAAACAATGAATCTCAGTAAAATAATTCACAGACATGCATGGTGCATTATGCCGAGCCGACAATGAATAATGCAATATGTGGCCTCTGCGCACTCTCCACTTGCTATTGTTTGAGATGCTTGCCAGTTATGTTCCAGTCAAGACATAATTAATATCAGCCGGACTTTGCCTTGACACCAAAAAATGACGATCTTGTAGAGAGTGGAAAAATGATCTCACAGATATTGCAGAAGAATCCTTTATTGTATTTATTGATCTTAACAACCTCGCCAGCATCTTCGAGAGGAGATCTTCTGAAAATGGCTTTACATTTGCTCTGTGGAGGCTTTGGTTCAATAGTCATCCCACTGATGCTTGCTTTGAGAGCCGTCGCACTGGCTCTTGCTTCATTTACTTTCCTTTGCAGGTTCACGTACTCTTGCCACTTGAATGTCTTTAATCATATGAAGAAAAATTTTTATAAACTATCATAAACAACGACCATCACAGTAAAAAAAAAAAAGATCATGCCCAAGCTTATGAGCAACCGCTGACAAGCAGGGAAGTTAACATTTGAGAAAATAATAATCAGGTGAAAATTCTATAGTTCTTTTAGCTCCTATTTGCAATTCGCCTTTATAGAAAACAATGGAAGTGGCCTTTAATCCTTCCTTCCTAACATATATGGCAAAAAATTACATTGATTTGGATATAATAAATTATTTGACACAGGACAAGAGAAAGGAACCTCATTTGTGGTTGTATTTGTGAGACACAGGTTGGCATGGTACCCAAAGAATCCGGCCAATAAGAGAGAAACTATGGCGAGAAACATCATGAGAAATATCTGAGTGCTATATGTGCTCAACAGCCACTGCAAAACAGCAAGTTGCTATAAACAAAAATGAAAGTGAAAGAGGAAATCAAAAGTCAGGGAAATAGTAAGGAACTTATGATAGCTACCTGTACAATTTGTGGAGCTAAACTACCGAATGAATTTTTTATGCCATAGTAAACTGCATATAGACAAGAGGGTTCCATGTCAATATAAACAAATTAGAATAGGTGGTTTTAATTCAAAGTTGATTTACCTGTGAGAATATAAATAACTCTTAGTTCTTTTAACTGTCCAGCGAGAATCAACCCCAGTGCAATTGCTCCATATAAGCATAGAAGGAAATACCTGCAGAATCATCACCAAAAAAAAAATTGCAACAATAGTTAAAACAAGATGCTGAAAGGAGGAAATAGCAAGGTGACACTCTTATTTCTGCAAAGACAATGCCTCCCCAAATGATGAATTACATGGCATTGGCAAGGTACAACATGAGAAATTATTCATTGATTGCAAAGAATATCCAATTATTCATTGGTTGCTGCAGAACTCACCACAAAAGAAAACCCAAGAAGTATCTGGTATTTCTTTCCCCCATACAATTATTCTGCAATGGCATATTTTACACAACTTGATGAAGAAACCAAAAAGGTGATATAATTTAAAAGCACATTGTGTAGGGTAATTAAATAAGAAAGAAATGTTAAATATTTCCACAGACAGAAGAATACAAACCATCCACCCACAATGATGGTCAAACCGAGCAACACAGCAACCGCAAATACTGCAGTGCTTGGACCTAGCAGGTCTGGATCAGAAGAGAAATTTTCCGAATTATTAATATAAAAACTAAAGGGAATGAAAAAAATATTTAACAGAAAATCAAAAAGCTTACTTTGGAATTTTACACGTAGGGCATTCTTTCTCCAAAAATATGATATTGTCATAGGGATAGGCAGAGATATACTCTTGAACATTTGCAGCCTTAACGATTCCTGGATCAGAAAAGCTGGTCAATAGAAAGAGTACAACACCAATAGCAACTGCCAAAAAGCTTGTGTATCTGCAAGAATATTTTCCCATTATAAAATTTCAGAATGCAATCATTATTAAATCAAATTTCTGGCAGAAACACAATCACATTATAGATTCAACACATACTTGTGAACTTCGCTTAAATAATACCCAGGTATATAGCTAAATGATGACTTAGCGATGAAGTAATAAGTTGCATTAAGGATTGCCAAGTATAAAACCTGCAATATGATAGTAGGTTCCAACATCAGCAGTCAGCTCCGTCAATATTATTTGATCAGATCAAACACAACTTCAAAACACAAAATTCACTATATTCTAATCCTTTCCTTCCTTTCAGATTAACAAACATGAGTATAATATATCAAATTTTTTTCTTCCTTTTCATTGACATTCCCATACTTCCTCAGTTTCAAATTATTCTCATACATTTGGTAGAGGTTCTGGCAGTTTAAATCGACTCTTCAGAAGTTGACATAAAGATCTCGGTTATAAAGAAAAGCTCTCAACATCATTTTGTTTTCCTCAACAAAAAACCAAACCCTTTCTCTTTCACTTAAAATTGGAACTTCAATCAAACCCTCATCAAAGGGCTATAGCACAGAGCTAGAGAAGTCCAACTTAATCAATCCAAAACAGTCATACTTAAAACCAATGAAAACAATGCTAAACTAAAGCTTTTGCCGGCACCATCCAATTCCCTTAATGGTGCTTGAAGCAAAATTGCGAACAACATGCACATATCCATCACAACCCTTTCAACAACTATTCACATCAAATCCTAAAAAACAAAAGAAATATTTCCATTCATATCCACAAAACCAACCAGTTGACCACCATCACATTACCCTTCCCCTTCGCAATTCCAAAGCAACAATCCATAAAGAACAAAACTTCAAAAAAATACCACCAATTCAACAAAAACCACAAATTGGGTATTCATAAAAACACCTGTAATATAGGATTAGGACGATCACAGCAACGTTCCTCAATACCCAGAACGAAATTCGTCCCCTTTCTCCCACACACATACCCAACAAACCTCCTGCAACAGAAAAACAAAACCCCAACAAAATCAAAACCTAGCAAAAAAAACAGTAAAAATAGTAATGAAAAGAGAGTTTGTGTACGGACAGGAAGTAATCGTAGGCACCAAAAGTGAGAAAGTAGTTCAATTTTTCGATTGGAGTGCCCTAGAAGATGGGCCACTGGCCACAGAGGAATGAGATCACAACAAGGAGAGTAATGAGGCCGTGGCATACGAGAATCCATTGAACGGCCATTATTGGAACTGTTACGAGTCGTTGGGTTTAGTTATGGTGATTATATGTAAAGGTCATGCCTTTATTTTGATTGTCTGAAGAAGAAAGTCGTGCGTGTGGAAGCTGGTTTTAGATTTGCCTTACCAGTTCGTGGCAGTTTCGAGTTGTCTTTGACTTCGAAGAACTCCAGGCCTCCCCCTGTTGCTAAGAATAATGAAATGTCATGTCGTTTTTATCTTTTTCCAAAAAAAAATTAAAAACATATTATTAGCAGATAACGTCTTCTTAAAATTGATGATTAGTTATCATGATGTTATTTTAAATTATTTTAATTTTTTATTTAATTTAGAATGAATAAAAAATAAACATTTTATGATGAACATATAAAAACATCAGTTTCATTGCAGAACTAAAAATATTTAAAATAAATTGTTAAAATTAAACAATTATTATTGACAAATATAAATTTATTTTAGTATAAATCTTCACATTTTAATTAAATTTCCTCAGCCTAATTCATTCTCTCACGAGGTATTTTAGATGGACTCCAATTATGAGAGATATCTTTAAGTCCATACTAATTACTGTTCGCATCGGGACATTCCATAAGAGGTATAGTGTTGACCAATGTGGAGACTCCATACGAGACCTCTCTTAAGGGATGAAAGTGTCGCATTTTTCACACAAACCACACTTAGTTCTCTTAACATAATTCATAATTTAGTCAAAGTTGATGATTTCTAAAAAAAAAACTCGGATGCTTCTCTAAAACAGGGCAGGTAAGTGCAGCAACCAAATCACTTGTAAAATTGTAGCATCACAAAAAGACGTACACATACACATTGTCCATGAATAGAAAAAACCACTGCCTGGATTATTCACAACTAACAGGACTTATTAAGCAATCAATAGCAGGTATCATCAATGGAAATTGAATCCGGTTATACTGAGATGGATTTGAGTGTTTCCATGCGTTGTATCTGTCATTTTTCCTTGTCAGAATTCAGCAGTCACAGCATGCCTAGAGCACGTAAGAAGTGATGTATAAATAGTTACAAGAAATGAGTTTCTGTGAACTTATGGCTGTCCTGGATCAGAAACTAGATATCTGAATCATCAATATTGTTCTCTATAATGTCAATACAAGATCCTACTGATTTCCCCATGGACATTGCTTCTGCGAGTTCAGCTCGTGCACGTTCATGACGCCGCAAGATTAGGATGGTGTTTAGCACAGACCATCTGACTTGAGAATCAGCTTTCTTCTGCATAAAGCCTAAGCTTTTAAGAAACAGATCTAACTGCAACACAAGTAGAAGCAAATGTCAGAAAACTCGCAAAAGTTCCTGACTACTCGGAGGAAATAAACTCTCAACATGAAACTTCAGCAAACAATAAGATTGAGATGCTGTTTAGACCTTATCTATGTCAGCAAGGCCCCCCTCGGCGTATCCGTATAAAAGGTACTCGGTGGCCACACCAGCTAGTGCTATACATGAGAATCTGTTCAGCGTCTTAATGACAAAGTAATCCAAACATAAGAAAATTTGATCTTACGATAAGCTCATTGCTTCTATGGAAAAATCGACTGACATATTTATGAATAAATACTAAATTCGGAACATATCAAGTCCATCAAAATACCTTAGCTGATACTTTTCCACCATTAACCTGTATGGCAGAGAAAGACAGCAAACTGTTCAGATAACTATTCAATCACAGAGCATTACTAAAATATAAGGTTTTATATAAATTGACAGTAAATCCTTTGTAATTTAGTATGATTTTTTAGGTTTGACAACAGCAGATACAGTCATTATGGACCATAATTCAGCTGTTAAACAATTGGAATTTTACAGCTAAATTAAATAGTTCGCTTGTAAGAATATGATGGAGCTTTTAGCTCAGAGAAACATAACCCGATTTAATTCAATCATTCCCATAAGCAGAACTGAGAGTCACAGACATGCATAGATAGTAGCAACTTCGTAAATCTCAAAAGCAACTTACTTCTTCAACAAACTCAAAATTCACAAAAGCAGTCCCTGCTTGAACATTGAGGGATCCTTCCTTCTTTAAAGCTTCCAAACTAGACAATGTATAACCTTTAGGAAGAATACCCACCAAATAAGCAATCAAAAAATTGCCGCTTCATGCTGCATCCATGAATAAGAGAAACTTAACCCAAATATACTTTTCAGTGGTAATATATCTTCATACAGAAAAACAATAGTTATAGCGATAAGCGACAAATACGGAACGTATGACAGCAATTGAAAGAAGGAAATGGCTTGCTGATCTTCATCATATATCTACATAAACAGGTATTAAAGTAAATGAGAGTTGAATAGCTTACCTGAGTAACTCTATTATGGTATTTCTGACTGAAGGTGTGACCAATTGTGTCAATAACCAAGCTACCAATTCCCCCATTAAAAGAGACCTGCAAAATTCAATTGTTGAAACAGCTAGCAAGTGAGGAGAAACCAATAAACAAAAAACATGTTTATAAAGAAAATGAAGCAACATATTAATGCACTCGGACGAATAAAAAGATATGAATGCACAAATTCATGAAGCACAAAATTTCAGCATCTTATAACTGATGGTAGCATAAGAAACAAGAAGGTAGGATCTTTGCCAACTTTCTGTGGACACAAAGAACTTACCGAGTCAAACGTCCAGAAAAACAACAATCCCAAAGAAAAATAAAGGATGTGGACTGAACTAAGATCAAACACATTCCAGGCAGCAACACCGCCTAGAATAGCAGCAAGCTGGAGATTTCTTTCAATAGCTCCAAGAGTAGCATCCACAGGAGATAAAAGAGATGCCGTCTCTATTCCATTTAGCTTCAGCTCATCCAATGTGTAAAGCCTTTGTGGTACCTACATCACAAGAACACCCTGTTGGAATCAACCAAATTCAAACACCAAACATAGCATCATATAAAAATTCCCAATTCAAATAGTAACAAACTTTTCAACATTTCCAAATTTTCTTTCCACTTCAAAATGTTCAAACCACAACCAGTTAAACTGTCCATCAAAAATGTGCAGAGCCTAAAGCGTGCCTTTTAACAAAAACATCAAATTAATTAGATCAATGAGAGAAGGGTAAGGAGGGTTTCAAACCTGCCTTGCAGCACCAAAGCATCGAAGGCCACCGGGCTTGCCTGCAAGTCCTTGACAAGAGAGAGTGCTGCTTTCTCATCTCCTTCAACAAGCACCTTGTCTAGTTGTTTCAAACCTTGTTGTCTGGTTGAGACACCGAGTCAGGAACTCACTGTTCTCAGAGAGTAAAGCCTCAGTCTTGGAGAAGAGACCGACAAATTTGTGTAATGAACTACTGTGCCCATTCAGAGACAAGATTAGAACATATATAAGAAGCCAATTTGAATTCTATGTTAAATGTTAGTTTCTGGTAGTTAAGGAAGCCATCTTTGTTCGAGAAAATGTCAACCACGAAAAGAAATGGATAATATGAACCATTTCGACTAACAATCACGACGACGTTTTGACAACTTTTGCCTTTCCCTTCATTCTGGTTAAACCCAACAAAGCAGAGTACTTCTCAGTCCCTGAGCTCCGACTAGAGCCCCCAGCCACCGGAACAATTATAGTTCATTTCACTGGTTGGCGGCTGTATAGATTATAGAACAATCGATGCACGGTCGATGAGTCGTCTAGGAGGTAGCTTACAACCAACCATCTTTTGACAGCGGACGACTAGGTCTTCATGGGTAATTCCAATTAATTAGATAAATTTATGATTGGTAAAATTTTATTATTAACAACTCTTATCTTATTCACTGCAATGAAATCAGAAAGAACTTTCTACAAATCTTTCAAGTACCTACCCTCCAACTCATTCAGATTTATTTGAGAGGCAACTTGTTTAAAATATGCAATTAACAAGAAATAATGATAGTCTAGCTTCATCTTATAGCAGCAGAACAGAGAATTCAATGTAAAAGAAATGAAAATCAGCATTTGATTGATCAACTGGCTGGGAAAACTTTGATCACATTAGTTCCAAAGTTGACCTTTAATCAATAAGAGTTGGAGGGCAATATATTACAACTGCGGGGAACCACTGAGAAAAGAAGAAACGAAAACAGAGATAGTGACATGGAGAAGAAAAGCCTAGAACTCTTGAGAAGCAGATCCAATGTCGCCTTTGCCTGACCCCGCCTTCTTTGGAAGCAAAGTCTGGTGAATGTTAGGTAACACTCCACCATTTGCAATTGTAACAGATCCAAGAAGCCTGCTCAGCTCCTCATCGTTCCTCACTGCAAGCTGAATGTGCCTTGGAACAATACGGTTCTTCTTGTTATCTCTCGCTGCGTTTCCAGCAAGCTCCAACACCTGCAACACATGCAACAATCTCCAATCATTAACCATTACCAATATGTCTAATTACACTATCAAATCAAAGAACAGCACAATAAACACTGTATTCAGAAAGACAATCTTCTTTTTCTGAAAAGGATTAGATATCAACAAAAAAAGGATTTGAACCGAGAAAGACTCAAAAGTTTCGTCAAAACAGGTTAGATATTATCGACAATTGGTCTACAACAAAAAAGATTCGATTTTCAGACACCCCAAAGCCACCATCAAACACAAGATCAAGGGTACAAATCCGCATGGAGAACAAATCAGGATATAAACCCACAAAAAATACCCGGAAAACATTCCTAAGTCAACCAAAATGGAACAATCGTGGGCGTAGCATTTCAACTATTTCAAATTTCAACCAATCTAAATACCACATTAGACTCCAAACTCGAACTATTTCATTACCAAACACTGAATATCCAAACCGATTGAGCACAAAAATCAATTGAAACAAGGGGATCTAAAGAAACAAACCTCAGCAGCAAGGTACTCCAGGACGGCAGAGAGATAGACGGGAGCTCCCGCACCGACACGCTCGGCGTATTTACCAGCTTTAAGGAACCTAGCGATCCTACCGACCGGAAACTGGAGACCGGCCTTATGAGACCGAGACACGGACTTGGAAGACTTCGGCTTACCTCTACCGCCCTTGGTGGATCCGCCTGTAGAACTCATTTTCGACTAATCCCTAAAATAACCTCGCAATACGAAACCCTAATTTCCCTATTGGAGCGAGAGAGAAGATAGAATGATCGTCTAAAGTTTACGTATAGAGGAAGAGGAGTGAGGGGATTTATATAGGACAGGAAGGTGCGATGTGATTGGCTCAGAGGATGTCTGGTGGATTGCCAGCGTGGCACTCTTAATTTTCTGTCGTGGCGGGAAAGTTTCTCTTTTCCTTCGCTTTTAGGGCGGTTTTGCGGGTTTTGGTTGGGTAAGGAAAAACACAAATATTCTAAAGAAATTAATCTAACTTTGCAAAGTTGGTAAGTACATCAAATTATTTTTAAAATTACCATAAAGGAGAAATTATTTGCAAATATGTCACAATCTGAAATTTTGTTAAATTTTAGACTACAAGGTAAATAACAAGTATATATATGTGGACAAAAATGTTCACCATTTATCTACCATATGAAACTTTGTTTCATTTAATAACAGGATTTTATAAATTTTTAAGTGGACAACAAAAATACATATGATGAACAAAAATGTCCATCATCTGTTCACCATACATTCATCATCTAAAAATTTGTTTTATTTAACAAGAATTTTTTTATTTATTTTTATGTAGATATTATGTGTGCATATAATGAACAAAAAAGTCCATCATTCATCTGCCACCATTTCTCTACCTTCACTTCTAAGACTAAAACAATAATTTAACAAAAAGTAAAGTACTGAATAACTAATTTTCGCTAAATCAAGGCTTCGACAGGACCCTTAGCTTTTGTCGCCATCATCCTCCGCCAACACGTTGATATGTAGTACAGTTGAACTCCATCCACCGAACACCACCTCTGAAAGCTAGAAACAACGACACGACGCGGCAGAACTGCCATCAAAATAGAGAAACTAGATCTACAATGGAAACGAAACGATTGACAACAATGGAGGTGGAGGGGGGAAAGAGAGAGAGAGAGAGAGAGAGAGAAGAGGCGAGACACACAAGACTAAGAGAGGACGAGAAAAAAATAAAGACTAAGATTGAGGGCTTCACATTAAAATACTTAAATAGTCTGGTATATGTAAAATTAGTTTCATAAAGCTACCATTGATACAAATAAAATCGGAAGGCTATAACAAAATTGCAAACTTTGTGTTTTAACTTGTATATATTTTTAGAAAAATTAGAGATCTATACTAAAATAAATGTCACTTTTTAAAAATAACATGTCAAGTTTGCATGTATTAAGAAAGCCACCTTATGTTTGTCACATATAAAAAATGTCACTTTTATGAAAACGCGCGAGAAATTGTCGAATTTTTACAAGAAATTGACTTTTCCTCGAGAAATTGATTTTTTTAATCTAGATTGTATTTTGAGTTCACAATGGTTTACAAATAGACTACACAATTCATATTTTCAAAACAAAAGTGTACATAATTATTTAATTATTTTTTTAGTAATTTTAAACCAATTTTTTCTTTAAAAAATATTTTTTTCAGAGTCGAATTTGACGTTAACAATGATTCACAAAATAATGTACATTATATTATGCATTATTGTGAACCATTTTAAAATAGTTCACGAAATAGAGTACACAATTCATATTTTTTAGTTTCAAATATTTTTTTAAAATTTTTCGGCATTCACATTTGTTCACAATTTAATGTACATTATTGTGAACCATTTTAAACGGTTCACAACAATTCATAATTAGAGTACACAGTTCACATTTTTTGATTGTAATTTTTTAAAAAAAAATTGAAGCTCACAATGTTTCAGAAAATAATGTACATTATTTTGTGAACTATTTTAAAATAGTTCACAACGGTTTACAACGATTAAGTTTTTGCAAAACAAAACTAAAAAATTAAATAAACTTTATTAAGGGACTAAATTGTGAAAACGTAAAAATGAAACTGTTAACAGGGGTAAAATCGTCAAAAGCCACCAAAGAAACAGCAACTAAGGTTTCCAAGAAACCCTAGCCGCCACATTAAAGAAACAGCAACTTGGATCGGATGTTGCCCGTTCGGATGAGTAACGTTGGAGCATCGACGGCGTACGACAACACAGCAAGATCGACCGACGACATAGACAGAGGCGCTACAAAAACAATGGCGCGACAGAGACATGATAGTTAAGAGAGAGATAGAGAAGAGAGTGGCAGATAAAAGAGCGATAGAGGAAGGAGCGACGAACGAGGGAGAGAGAAACATATCCAACGAACGAGCAAGCGACGAAGAGAGAGAAAGAACTCGAAGAGACGAAGGAGAAGGATAGAGGTTGCTAAAAGAGGAGCAGCGAAGGTAATGGTCAGGGAAACGACGCGATAAACTAGGTTTTGGGTTGGGTGGCTACTGGCTAGTGTTTAAGGTGGGAGAGAGTGTGAGATAAATTAGAGTGAGAAAATTGAAGAGAGTTAAAAAATAAATAAATAAATAAAATGAAAATTTAAAATTTATATAAAAATAAAAGTGACATTTTTAAAACCTAATTTCCAAATGGTGACATTTTTTTAAAATGTAAACATAAAAGTTTTATTTGTGTAGAAGCGAAACATGGGCTGTTATTTTTGAAAATTAAAAATAATGGCCCAAAAATAGGCACCCTGCATAATTGAGAAAATCACACTTTTATAACAAAATGCCATTCAAGATTCTAATCTTTCTAAATCTTGCAAAACTAAAATTGAGTTGAAAAATGTCATATTTGCGAGAAATCGCGATATTTTTGTGAGAAATTGATTTTTTTCTTGAAAAAGAATTTTAGCACAAAAATCGTTTTGAAGATCATTGAATACCTCCAAAAGGTCTTTAAAAGGTCTTCGGGAGTCTTCAAAAGTCTTCAAAAAGTGTACAAAACATCAAATTCAGATATCTGCTGTCATCAACACCAAATCGATCTCAGTCACCATCAACACTACAGAAAAAGAAAGCAATAATTTGACAAACCCTAACCGTCATCGTCGCCACCACCAAATTTATACAAAATCAATCAAAAAATATACAAAAATCTCCAAAATTTTCCAATGGTGTCCAAAAGTCTCCAAAGATATTCAAATCGTTATTTTATAAACTTGATGACTAATTATTTAATCGTATGAAAATAAACAAACTTAACATTAAAAGAAAAAAATGTGTTCACAACATCAAAATTAAATGACTAATTAACAATTACAAAGGTGTAAAAACATGTTCACAACATCAAAATCTAAAGGCATTCAGAACAATTAAAATAATTTTATAAAAAATAATGGACTAAACTAACATTTTTACAATAAAAAATTTAAAGGTAGCATCTAGGGTTCCTAGCCGCCTCTTCCATCTCATCGTCAACTTAAGTTTTTTTTCTTCATCTCATTTCCCTGCCGCCGCCTCCATCTGGTTAGGGTTTCTTCGATGTCATTCCCGTGTGCTTCTCCACCACGAGAGAAGAGGCGAGTGTTGCCTCTTATTAGTCTGCAAAAAAAAACTAAAACCTAGCCTCTATTAAACTCAGTTGACGACGCCTCTCAGTAATCTGCAAAAAAAAAAAGTAAAACCTAGCATCCATCTAACTCAGTCAACGCTGCCTCCTGCTAGGGCTTCTCCGCCACTCAAACATTTAATCCTCCTCTGAAACGGATCTGCAACCGTCTCCTTCAGATCTCATATCAACACCAGCTCTTTATATTTCTATTTGGTTTCGGTTCATAGGCGGAGGAAGAAAAGGCTACGAAGGAGGACGACGAATTGACCTTTGCGAGTAGAGAATACGAGAGAGGTGAGAGGGAGAGAAAGAAAGAACGATGAAGGAAGAGAGGAGAGTTGACATGAAAGAGGACGATGACAGAATAGGAAGAGAGAGACGTTATGTGAAGAATAGAGGAGAGAAATCGAGAGAGAAATTCAAAGAGAGAAGACAATATCAAAGACAAAGGGAGGGGGAGAGAGAATTAGGCAAATGTCATGATAAATTAAGATTTATTTGATTAAATTTGGTATTTTTAAGAGTTAAAATTGAAAAAATGGCATAGATCAAACTTGATCTTAATAATATGACATTTGAATAATTAGTAAACTATAAATTACTTTTGTCAAAATGTTAATGTAATTGAAATACTTAGCATAATTAACTCGGCATAATTAGCACTATATTTTTCCCGTGGATTTGGATTTGTGTTATTGTGTCGGTTATCTGTTTTGATGGGCTTGGGTTTTCGAACTTTTAAAAAGCCTAGCAATGATCGGCCCGTTTTTTATACATCGACTATTAGAATTTTTTTCCGCTGAAAATGACTTTAATTTTATATTTTAGACTAAATGTTTATTGCTATTATTACATGCTTGTTCTATTTTTTTTGCTATTATGTCATACCTTTTTATTTAATAAACTGACGTATTAATACAATATAACTTTAAGCTAATTTTTAAGTTGTTTAGAGTTAGATCGTGATTAATAGTAATTAACAAGGCATGGATATTAAAATTTTCAATTAATTATTTACTAAATAGGAGTTAAATCTAGCATTTAAATATGTAATGATACCTAACACTAATTATAAATTAATATCTTTTTGCAAGGGTTTCAAATCTTATTTCAATTTTTATTTCTAAGGACTAATTCTAGATTAATGGACAATAATAGGAGCTAGTTTTTTTTTTCCGAACAATAGATCAATTGATGGAAATTTCACCTCGTCCCATTCTATCAGTAAAAGGGTTAGCTTAGCGGGTGATCGTTGTCCTCAATTCGTTGAGATATTGGATTCAAGCTACAGGCAGAAACGATTTGTGGTTTCATTACCATTGGACCTAGTCTCAGCATTACAGTTAGGTTAATGGGCTCAATTCTCTGCTAGCTCTTTTTGGGTGCTGTAATAATGAGACTTAATCATCTTACCAATTTCATCTATAATCCTTCAAATATTCTATAATAAAAAATAATATATATATAATCATATCCAATAAAAATATATTATTATTAATCGCCCCTAATTCTCCTTTTATTGCCGTCAAAAAATAGTTCAAACTTAGGATTTTTCATCTGTAATTTGTCACTTCTTCTATTAAGTGGTAGATAATATAATAGTTTTTTTTTCAGAATCATTTAATGGTGGAGCAGTTCTATCACAAAAAGAGATGAGTTCATTAATGAATCCACATATGAAATTTTTGTTTTTATGTTCGCAAGGATTTGTAAGTAACATTAATAACACATACCCCACACGGTTTGGTTCCAACTTTCAACCCATTAAAAAATTAAAAAAAAATAAATGTTTTCAATTCACAATTGTTTAATATCAAATAACAATTCTTTATGTAGAAGAGTCGGATTTTGTTATTGTAATAAAACCTCATATATATCAACATACATTTTTTCGACATTGAAATAACTTTTTAACATTATATTAGTGAATGCTTATTTTTTTCATGGATCAAATTTTCTTATAATTAGCTTATTAATTATTAAAATTTACAATTTGTTGATAAAACAAATATTAATTTAGTGAACTATAATAGAGCTTATTAACACTAAAAACCAGATAAGATTTGGAACAAAATGCAATTGCAAAATGGGCCAAGACTTTGATGATGCGTTGTAATTTAAGGCAAAAGACCAAGCTAAGTCAATACAAGCCCATAAAATTTACAATATTTATTGCGTATAAATTATTTTTGATTATTACAGATAAATTTTTGTAATATTTTGTACATAAGTGCGTCACTTTTTAAATTTATGAACAAGCATTTTTATTTCGTACGGAAAATATATTATTTTTTATTTATATATTATTTGAATATTGTTATATATTGCATGAATATTATTATATATTACTGATATTTTGTTTATATGTATTTGATATGTTCAAAACAATAAATAAACAAATCTGAATGTTTATATATTATTGATTTGTTGTTGATACATTGTTTATATGTTGTTTTCAACATATAAACAACATACAAACTTCATATAAATAAGATATATATTGTTGATTTTTTGTTTATATGTTGTATATATATTGTTTACATGTTATGAACAATATATAAATAAATCTATAATTTATATCTTGTTGATTTGTTATTTATATATTATTTATATGTTACTAATAACTCATTTAGATGTTTTTTTCATAGATAAACAATATATAAATAATATTCAAGTTTTAAAACAAGAAATAACATATAAATAATATACAAATAAGTTTTAAACAAATCCAAAAAAATTAACAGATTTTAAACATATTCTAAATAAATTTGTATGTTGTTTAGAATATATAAATAACATACAAACAAATTTTAAACAAGTTTTAAAACAAAAATTAATATATAAACAATATGCAAACAAGTTCAAAAAAAGGAGCATATTTTAAACAAATTTTAAACATATAAATAAGTTTTAAACAAGAAACAACATATAAAATTCATATAAATAAGATTTAAATAAATCCAAAAAATCAACATATTTTAAACAAGTTTTAAAAAATGCTATAAAAATATAATTTATTAAGCTAAAAATGCAATTTATAAAATTTGGCATTGTAACGTGCATAATTTCGAATTTTTTGTCAAAAATATTGAAAGATGGGCTAGTGAATCTGCAAATTGTTAATGTGAGTTTTGGAAATCTGAAAATGACCCAAGATCCTTTACTTTCCTTTCATTCTGTTATTTTTGGGTTCGGTTTTGTTCACTAGCAATTTGTTTTGGAGGAGTATATTTCATTCCACGAAATTCTCCTAGTGGGGGCGTTCCATTTACTATATGCTCCCGCCCTCCCCTTTATATTCATTACCCTCGCCCTAACCCCTTTCGTTATACCTTTACTGCCCCTGTAAAGGTTTCACGCGCTCTTATTTCTTTTATTTTTCACATTTTTCATTTCATTTTTTGTTTAGTCATATTTTTCTATACATTTTTTTGTTTCTTTTCAGTCCTTATTTTTTAAAACTTTTTTTAGCTATTTTATCTATATGTTGGTCTTTTTTAAGTTTATTTTTTTTGTTTATTATTAAGTTTTTATTTGGTGTTTTTCTAATATTTTATTTTTGGGTCATATTTGGTTTATTTCTCATTTGTATTTATTTGGGGAAATTATATTACACACAATATTCTGGAAAAAATGTTTACAACGCATAACAACGGCATTCGATCTTCAACAATATGCCTATTGTCATTTTTTGTGCGTTATCTACTCCATATGTTTTTTTTAAATCAAAGAGGGCGGTACCTCACTACTTACTTATGGCGAATGAATGTCGTGGTTACAATGGAAGAACTAAGGAAAATAAACATAAATAAAGCATATATAAAGCAGAAAAACATACTAATTAACTACTACCTATCGAATGGCTACTTGCGGGAGTGTCCTTGGCAAGAATATCTCTCAATCCCGTAGGGGGTTGCGCTAATCCATGGAAACCTCGAGGGAGTAAATGGTCTTGTTTAGCTAATCAGTCAGTCGCGCCATTACACTCCCTGTAAACATGGGATACATTAACATTCTAATCCTGGCGGAGTAAACGTTTAATAGCATCCACTCGGCCTGCTACTTATCCGGATCCATAATTCACCATATGTGATCCATTCATTTTCAATTTAACGTACCTTTGCTCCGGGAGTTTATAGCCGCTTGCTGCCATTCTTTTAGTAGCATCTATATTCATTCCTTGAATTCTTTGCATTGCTTTGAAGGTCTCATCCGCATACAATTTGATCCGTTCACTCATTCTAGAGATAGTTTTCTTGGTGAAAATGCGTTCATTATGGCATTTCCACAGATAACAGCATTCAATCCCGAAAACAACATTCCAAGAGGTTCCATCTCTGTTCCTTTTGTTGTTCAAGTTATTTATCGACCAAGACTCATTCTCATCATTTAAAAATTCTCTAACAGGCTGATCCTCCACTAGGTTGTTCCATCCAGCGTGAGCAAAAATACAGTACTTCATAATATGATCCCACGATTCAATTTGCCCAAGGCATCAATCACAACAAGGGATATTTGACATATGTCGTTTATACCTCTGCTCATTTGTTAATAAAAAAATTGTGAAAAAAGAGA
>CAODLS011541763.1:0-11229 GCA_948243855.1 Flueggea neowawraea
TGGAAACCAACCAACGTGTAGGTGCTTGGTTCTTAAAAAATTCCAAGCAGCTTTAACTTCATAGTGCCCTGTACAGGAAAATTTCCATTGCACTCTATCAGATCTGTCTGCATTTGGGTTTACCAAGGAAACCACATGCCACGCAGAAAAAAATCATCATTTAGAGGGGGAGGTAGATGCCAGCTATTAAAGTACCAAACCTCCGCAACTGTGGCCTCTCTAGGGATGCCCGAATACGAAATGCAAAGTGAAAGGAATGTATCAGCAATAAACTTACCATTCAACTAGGGATCATATTAGAATGAGAAAGATTTGCCATTACCAAGACAATAGTCAAAGCTGTGAAAAAGTTCTGGATGTAAGGATAAGAGGTTTTTCCATGCCTAGCTACAATCCAGTGGTTTAGTCAAACCCCAGAAGCTCAGCTTTTTCAACTTTTTCCTAGTTATCCAAATGGCCCATAAGGATTGTTTAGCAGTTAGCAAATCTCAGATTTTCTTACCAATGGCTCCTTTGTTCCAGGCAAGGAGATCCTTAACGCCTAACCCTCCTTCAGTCTTTGGTTTGCATACAGATTCCCATGCCACTAGACTTTTGGCGCCCTCAGCCTTGCCTAACCAAAGGAAAGCCCTGCATTTCTGGTCAATTTCTTTGATCACCGCCTTAGGCAAAATGAAAATGGAGCACCAATAGACCTGCACACTTCTCAAAACAGAGTTGATTAATTGTAATCTACCGGCATGGGATAAGAACTTGGTTGTCCAACTATTTATTCTGAAGCAGATTTTGTTAACAAGTATTGTGCAGTGTTCTTTCTTCAATCTAGAGGACATAAGAGGCACTCCCAAGTACTTAACTGAGAACCTCCCCTCATTGAACTTCAGAAGACTCAATATGTGTTGTTTGTCTTCAGCCTTGGTTCCTGAAAAAAAGATGGAACTTTTCCCCTCATTCACTTTCATGTCCGACACAGAGGAGAAGTGGGCCAAAATGTCAGTAAGAGCCTGTACAGATTCAATGTGAGAACCACTAAAAATCATAAGATCATCCGCAAATGACAAGTGGGTTAGCTTCAAACTTTTGCAGCCAGAGTGAAATTTAAAAGAAGATAGAATTTTGAGATCGAGAGCCCTAGAGAGATACTCCATACAGAGGACAAATAAGAGAGGAGACATCGGGTCTCCCTGTCTTAAACCTCTCTTTCCCACAAAATAACCCCCAATGGCACCATTGATCATTAATGAAAAAGAGCAAGTGCTTATGCAATTCATAATCCATTGTATAAACTTTCCAAGTAAAACTTCCTCTACAAAGTCCCAATGAATAGTCATAGGCCTTGCGCAAATCAATTTTCTTAGCACAATTTGTAGTTTTTGCCTTCCTTTGGTAGTTCCGGAGCAATTCATGTGCCAACAGAACATTGTCAACTATGCTCCTTCCCCCCACAAAGGCAGACTGATTTAGATGGATAATTCTAGGTAAAATTTGACTCAACCTAGCAAACAGAATTTTGGTGATGACTTTATATAACACCGTGCAACAGGCAATGGTCGAAAATCATTTAATGAAGTTGGGACCGCTACTTTAGGTATAATAATGAGAGTAGTTGAGTTAACTTGCCTCAGAAGTTTACTATTAATAAAGAACCCCTTTATGGCCGTAGTAATATCAGGCCCTACAATATGCCAGCATTCTTTAAAGAATGTGCTAAAGAAACCATCAATCCCAGGGCCTTTAACCCATCAATACCACAAAGAGCTCGCTTAATTTCTGCTGGAGTAACCTCAGAGCAAAGGAATTGTGCCTCATCATTGGTTACCAGTTGACCACCCTGAAGAATACTGAGATCAGCATGTGTCCGAACATTATTATCCGCCCCCCAATAAGTTCTGGTAATAGTCAATCATAGCATTGGAGATGTCTAATTGCTCAGCAATTACTGATCCATCATCTAGAGAAAGACTTCGGATCTTATTGTGAGCCCTCCTAGACTTAACCAAATTATGAAAGTATTTAGTATTTGAATCCCCCAGTTTGATCCATTTTTCTCTAGCTTTCTGTTTAAAAAATTGTTCCTCACAGGCAAGTAACTGCTTATATTCCCCATAGATAGTTCTTTCTTTAGCTAAAAGAATTGTATCAAGGGGAGCCAGATTAAAGTTTGTCTGAACAGTCTCCAATAGCTGCTTATGATGAGCCACCCTATTAGAGATATCAGAATAGTGATCCCTGTTCAGTTTTTTCAGTTCAAATTTCAACATTTTTAATATCTACCAAACAGAATACATCATGCATCCAGGGACATGTTTACTTCCAACAACAAAGACAATTTCTTTGAATTGTGGGTGATGGAGCCACATATCAAAGAATCGAAAGGGCTTGAACCCCCCTAAGTTAGAAGTAAAATGTAAGTTCACAAGTAAAGGGGAATGATCAGAAATACCAGATGGCAGGCTAGCGTAGTAAGAATCCCCAAAGGTATCCAGCCAATCATTGTTGACCAAGCATCAATCCAAGACCCTCCAGATTCTGGCCTCCCCGCTTTGATTGTTTGTCCAAGTGAACTGCCCCCCGTTCTTTTTTAGTTCCTGCAAATTGAACCATATTAAACAATAATGAAAATCAGAACAGCTTTCCTGATCAATAGGATTGCCTCCTAGCCTTTCACCATCATGAAGCACTACATTAAAATCCCCTTGGAGTGACCAAGGAGAGTGCACGGTACTAGCTAATTGAGTCAAAGAGGACCACAAGTGCTTCCTGTCCACCATCTGATTGGCCCCATAAGCAACTGTCCATAAGAACTGAGAAGTATTCCATTGCACATAACAGTGAATAAACTGAGCTGAAGAGTGTATAAACCTGATAGCAACAACACTAGGGTTGTATAGTAACCAAATTTTCCAAGAGGAGAGTGGTCATAATTGGTGAACATGGCCCAGTTCCTAAGATGCAAGTGTTGAAATATTTTCTCCTTGTTAACCTCCCTAACCTGAGTTTCAATAACACCTATTGCTCATAGCTTCTGATCAATGATGAATCTACGCAACACTGTTTGCTTCGCGGGGTCGTTGAGCCCCCGAATGTTCCAGGAAGCTAGCATTGATATCGATCAGGAGGTTTAGCCACCCGTTTTCCTCTCATAACACGGCTCAGTTCTTGTTCAGTAGGCATAGTAGAATTCAACACCTTATGTATACCATCAACCGAGGTAGATACCATTACATGAGGAGGCACGGATGTTGCATATCTAGGAGAGGTACCAGCCTTCTCAGCACTACTAGAAGGGAAATGAGCCTCTTTTCTTAGCGCAGAGGTGCTAGTACTCACCTTAGAATCTGGAACAGGTGCCATAAAAGACAGCACTTCATTTGCCCCACCTGGAAATGTCTCAGAAGTCATAGGAACATCATCTCTATGAGATTCCATAGAAGGTCGGACATCATTTACCCCAACTGGAATGGGCTCAGAAGCCATAGGAGTATCACCTTTATGGTGTTTGGCCTGCCAAATTTGCATGATCTTCCCCTTATTGCTCGGGCACTGTGAAGAAGTATGACCATCACCCTTGTATGTAGAACAAGGAATTAGGCACCAATCATACTCAATATTTTGTGTAATTTGGTTACCAAGATCATCCTCAAGGGTAATTTGATCCGAAAACGGCCCAGTAATTTCCATTCCACAAGAAAACGAGCAAACCCCAATCTTTCCCGTCTAAGAGTACACTGATCAACATATAAAGGAGTCCCAAGGAAACTACCAATTCGGCTGAGCATTTCCAATGACCAAAATTCAAGAGGTAGAAGAGGGCATCTCACCCAAACAGGTACCCGCTGAGTTTGACACAAATCAAAACTCATAAGAGGGCGTCATGCTTGGAGAAGCAAGGGTCTGAGGTTAAACGTATAGGGGCCTCCATTCAGAACTTGACTTTTAGCATAGTCATTCTTAAAATTGAAAAGAAAAACGTTTTGAGACACCCTGTGAACAGAGAGTAACCCACAAGCTTTCCATCTAGCAATAGCAAAGCTTTCAATGGCATGAAACTGAGGAATAAGACCATAGAAACTCCCAACCACAGCATGCTTCCATTTAGCACATTCATCCACTAACTCTTCATGAGAAAATCGGGCAACTCTAGACCCATTCCGAACAGAAGGAGGCACAAACCTGAGAGACCCATTCGCAGGCCGATCTCTATTTTGCGCAAACATATATGTCCATTATCGCTGAGGGGGAGATCCCAAGACCACCGGTACATCCAGTCTCCTCCCAACAGAGGCAGTCCCGGGAGGAGGAGAGGGAGAATCTTGCAGACCTGGCCCAGCCATGGGAGAGGCACAAGTAGCTGAAGCACCAGAACCCATACCATTCTCCTGCAATTGGAACAATTCATGAGAATCTTAGAATCACCAGAATCCATCACAAAATCAGCGAGATTGACTTTAGAGCTGTTGGATTTCTTCCCTTTTCGACCCATAATTGGAAGGCGTAAGCGCCAAGGATGAAAAAGAAAGAAACCTTAAGGATTTTCTCTCTCTAGAAGGAAGAGAGAGAGTCGCGTCTTGTCATTTTCATTTGGTAATATCTATATTCAAATGCCCTTTTTTCAAATAAGCCAAAATGCCCCTTCAAAATACTACAAATACTTAAAATTAGGTTTTGTCTAATTTAAGTGGTTTCTGTTTGACTCAATTTACTATTAAACCTCAAAATTTAGGATTTTTGGTGGTGGTCTCAAAATTTAGGATTTAAACAAGTTAAAAAAGGCACTTCAATTTAATTTCAATAACAAACTTGTCGAGCATATTTTCCTAAATGGCTACAAGTAGAGATTTATTAAATTAAAAATTATTAAAAGCACCTATCGCTTCAGAAATTAGAGTATTGGTGGTTCTTTTTCTTCTATCTCCACTAAACATTAATATATTAACCACTAAACTAACATTTTATTGGTTATCTATGATCTAATTATCAAATATTGATTGATTTCAATTTCAGTTTTTCTTTATCAAATAAGTTGGCACCTAAATTCCTTTTAAACATCTAGCTAATTTGGATTCAAGTTAGTAGGATTCTTATGGACGATAAAACTCTCCCCATCAAGTTTTTAAAATTCGCAATACCTAAGGGTTGAACTCAATATCTCTAATTAGAAGGGAGAAATTTATGTCACTCCCGTCAAGTTTTTAAAATTCACAATATCTAAGGGTTGAACTCAATATCTCTAATTAGAAGGAGAAATTTATGTCACTCTACCACAACACTTGGTGGCCATCTTTTTATCTCAAAGCCAATATATAAATCCTCTTGTTTTAGACAATGAATTCGTTAATCAAGTGCAATCAAATAGTGATTAAGCACATATAATTAGCTAGTGTCACTTTCAGTCAAAGAAAGAAAGCAATATAATCCCAATAATTTGACAATGCATAATGAATTTGTCCATGAAAGGATATATAAAATGATGAGGAAATCTGGAATGCAATGGAGGAGTCAAAATGCCAACCAATATGGATAGCCAATGTCAAATGTCATGTTGTGAATTGCGCCTTGACATGGATCCAAATCACAAAAATTGATATTATTAAATTCTAGCTAGATTAGATCCCATCAAACACATGAATAGTTAAGTAATATAATTATAATTGTATGGTTTTAGTCTTTTGTTCAACACAAACAATAGGAATCTGGATTTGGGAAAATATTTTCCTTAATATTGACTTGTGATTGGAAGGCACATGACATTAGATGATCTAAGATTGATTGTTTTCTTATTAATGGTGTAGATTAAAAGAAAAACTAAAAAGAAAAGAGTGTATATGTTTAAGCTTAAATTATGAACATTATGGTTGCATGTAAGGACCTTCCCTAGGTGGTGCATGATTTTTAATGGTTTTTTTGTCAGAATTTGTTTTGCTAATGGAGGGTTGCACTTAAGGGAAAGAGTGGAGGACGCATTGCCTTTAAAATATATAATGAGATATAAAATCCAGATGAGTGACTTGCTATCAAGTGTGTACATATAGAAAAATAAGCCTTCTAAAAAAATTTAATGCTTAATATTCGATAAAAAAAAATATTTTTAGTTCGATGTTTAAAAAGTGAAAAAATAATTTTTGATATGTTGGTAATTTAATCTCCTTGCTGGTGTTAGAATTTTACGTCAAATAATAATTTGGTATGCTTTTACTTACACGATACATTAATGACTTTCATATATTCGAGTTAAACTCAAATTTAAAATGGTATTAATACCTACCTTAGTTATTTGATGATTTGTGATGATATCTCTTTTGTCCTAAATATAATGAGGCGATCTTCATCTATTTATACGGTCCAAGAGATTTGGGAGCTGATTATGGAGAATTTTGTATTCTGAAAACTCAATTTTACAATTTTATCAAAATTTTTACCTCCTGTTTAGAATAAATGAATTCTACAAAATTTTATAGAATTTATTTGTAATTCTAATTTTTTGTGTTTGAAAGAAAAAAAATATTTATTTCAATTCTAGGAATTGAACTGTGTAAAATTGAATATAATTACGCCAATTCTTACCAAAATAGGCAGGAATTCTAAATGAATTCCACAAAAAACTTTACATGTCAAAATTAACTATGATCTTTTTCACTTATTTCAAAATTATCCTTCCCCCTCTCTCTCTCCTTCTGTCTCCCTCTCTCTCTCCTCCTCCCTCTAAAAAAATATTAATTATTTATATTAGATTCATATTAAATAATTAAATATTTAATCTATATTAAATAATTATTTAAATGATTAATTTTCTGGATAATTATTTAATATGTTAAATAAATTAATCAATAGAATATAATTAAAAATAAACAAAAAATATATTTTACATAAAGTTATTGTAATAAAGGGTATATTAGGAAATAGATTAAAATTAATTTTCAATTCTTGATTTATTCCAAATATGATTATGAGAAATTCAATTGAATTCCATGTTTTAAATAATAACATACCAAATAAGATAATTCATTTGCAAATAAGTAAATGAATTCTATGTAGAATTTATTTGCAAATAAATTCTAAACGGAGTCTTAATCTCCAAAAATATTCATTCATATTTGAATTAGGAAGAGTTTTAAATGTAAAATTTAAATAATGTAATCCAAACCAAAGGAAGGAGTGGAAGGGTTTGAAGGCATGGATGGATCCACGTTGGTTGCACAATAAGACATGCATAAATTTACAAAGAGCATTTTTTATTATGTATAGACTATGCAGAGATGGTGGAGCCTATAAATGTTAGCTATATCATGAAACTTTCTTGTTGGTACTTGGACATATTCGACATCGACCCTTTTATTCCATGATTAACTCACTAATAATACACCAAAATGCATTCAAATCATGATTTGTCATTTAATTTTATTATACATTGATCCACGTTGGGGTTATTAATCCTTAATTATGATTGCTCTAGATTTGACTGCTTAATTAATTATTTTCGAAATCTATGTCCTTCAATTATGTCACATATAAATCCATTAATTTGTTTTATCATTTCTCCCAACTTTGACTAAAATGTAAGCTTGTTGATTTATTGGTTAAAATGTAAGCTTCAATTTGATAAGACCCACTTCATTTCCTTTTTACCTCTTAATTTTCAATTACAACAATTAAAAGTAGTAGTTTATTTGTACTTTCATTTATTATATGTATAAAAGATAAATATATATTTGAAAATTAGAGTATCAGACATTTTTATGTATTATTTCTTAATTTGAACTTTATTTATTGTAACATATAAATCTATTGATTTATTTTATCTACCGTATAGACAACCCTTAAACGGAGTTTTTTTTAGCTGCTTTAATTTTAGTGCATGCTAATGCACGGTTAATGTTTAGGGAGAGTATGAAAGTTTGGTCCACTTCATGTAAACAAAGCGGATCAAACTAGTCAGTGGATCCCATCTATTTTTTTACATTTTTTATTTTTTTGTTTTTAAATTTTTTCCTCTGTCTCTTTTTCTTTTTTTTTTTTCTTTTTTATTTTTTTTTTATTTCTAATTAATTTTAAAACACTATAAATAGATATTTTTATATTTTTTAATAATTCAAATTTTTAATACTCTTAAAATGTCAATTTACATCAAATAATAATCTACACAAAATATTTATGTAAAAATTTGGTCATATTTCTATTTAATATTTCTATTTTATTTAAAGTACTAAAATATATGAAAGAATAAGTAAAATAATTCATTATTTTATCTCAAATATATATATTTTAAAAATTATTTAAGTTAAATTATTATTTTTAAAAAATCAATTAAATAATTTTCATGATAGATATATTCTTAATATTATTTTTAACTTAAATATTAATCCACAAAATATTTATGTCAAATAAATATATTTATTTTGTATGTTGTAAATAAATTAAATAATGAGTGAAGTGATATAAGTCCTATATTACAATATAATAAGAGGTTAATCATAAGAAGAGATAGTATAATGAGTGAGGAGTTAATAGATTGTTAATGTGGGAGTTAATAACACCATGGTCACAAAAATTAAGAAAGAATTTTGCTAAAGTCACAAAAATTGTTTTCTTTTCACCATGGTCACATAAGTTTGATTAAATCACAACATAGTCACAATAATAGAAATTTGAGCAATTTTCAACTAACATGTATATGTAGGATGACAAGTGAGACTGCCATGTAAGCAAAAAATGTCACGGTGACGAAAAAACATGACAATGAAATTAAAATTGGGTCCAAATAAAAATTTCTATTTTCTCATAAAACATGGAAGGAAGAATCATATTTTTCCTTAAAAAAATAAAAAATTCTTTTTTTTTTCATAAAATATAAGCACAAAAATTCGTATTATTTCTAATAAAAAATAAAAATCAGAATCTGATTTTTTTTCTCATAAAATATAGTAAATAATTAATTAGTTCCAAATGCGTGCTCTTTTATTAGTTTCATAAAAATTCCTATTTTTTCTCATAAAATATAGGAAAGAAAATTCTTATTTTTTCTCATAAAATATACAAAATAATTTATTGGATTTAAATGTGTTGCCACTTCCAATAAATCTTTTCCTATATCTAATGCTACTATATTAAAAAGTATAGATACAATGTAATCAAAAATAAAAATTGGGTCCAAATAGAAATTCCTATTTTTTTCTCATAAAATATAAGAATGAAAATTCATATTTTTTCTTAAAAAAAATAAAATTTCCTATTTTTTCCATAATATATAGGAACAAAAATTCATATTTTTCTCATAAAATTTATGACATGTGAGGTTAATAGTTGACTCACTTAGTCATATACATAACATATGATAAATTTTATATCGCTCATTCATATGCATAACATATGACAAAATAAATTGAAAATCAAGAAATTCATCTCAGTCATAAATTGTATAAAATTAAGCACTATAATTTTGACAAATAGTATAAATTTTTTACTTGATAATAATATAAATTTATTGTAAGTGACAACCCATTTAGACCTAATTAATTATTTCCTATATTTTATGGAAAAAACATATATCGTTCCTATATTTTATGAGAAAAAGTAGGAATTTTTATTTGGACCAAATTTTAACTTTATTGCCACGTTTGCTAGTCTACGTGGCATTTTCTTCTTACGTGATAGTCTCACTTGTTATCCTACATATACATGTAAGCTGAAAATTTCTTAAATTCTTATAGTTGTGATTTAATCAAACTTTTGTGACCGTGGTGAAAAGAAAATAACTTTTGTGACTTTAGTGAACTTCTTTCTTAACTTTCATGACCATGGGTGTTATTAATTCATAATGTGGCAGACTCATCAACCTCTCGAAGAGGTTAAAGAGTATAGACGCTCTTATAGTGTGCCCATATCGCCTATCCACGTCAACACCAACTTCTATGTCATCATTCCACCTCAAGTGCCAAATCAGCTGTCTCGTCAGCAATTTGACTGTGTTTCTTGACGAATTTGATTTTGTGATAGATTTGTTATGTACCCCAAAATTTATAATTTTTTAAAAAGTTTTAAAATCGTGAAAAAATGTTAATTGACCAAAGTTTGTGTTTTTTAATTAAATAAGCCAACTAATAATGAAAGTTTATTGTGGAGTGACATAAATTTCTTTTCTTACTTAAAGGTCTTTTTTAATAATTTTTTGATTAAAGGTTTTTAGTTCAATTATCATATAAACGCAAATTTACATTAAAGCCTAAAATTTAAAATAATCAGGTAAAAAAACATATATATATATATATAATGTATAAATCTATTCGTTAACGAAGGATACATATTGAGTCGAAAAGCATAGGAATATGGTTCCAACTCTTTTAATTTCAAGTCAACATCATCAAGTAAGATTCATTTCTTTATGAATATTAATAAGAACGACATGGCCACATCATAGATCGTTCAATTTCTCTTCTTCTCTTCTTCTCTTTTACTTTCTTTAGTTGAACTGCCCAATTAGCAATGACCTAATTAATGCTCATGCTTTATCTAATTACTTTAGCTAATCAACATAAATATAGTTTTAGCTTATGATATCCTTATTTTAGCTTTAGTGATGCTAAGTGTGTGCCAAGAGCCCTTGATGACTACTTGGTTCTTATTGTTTTTTGCTTATTTTTTTTTTGTAATTTAGTAGTGAAGTTTTCCAAATAATTCCTACTCCACATTAAAGTGTTAATGATTTTTATCTATAGTAGAGTGCGGGCACTAAACACTCTTAAATGTTATTGATTCTCAATCTCTTATTCTTGTTACAATGAAGCTTATATAGTAGTAATAAATAAAACTCTACTTGAACTAGTAAATTTAATTAACATAAAATCAAATTCGTATTCTAATAATGATTCTTAATTTAACTTTATTTAATATTCCTACATAGATTAGTGCAAGCTCCTTCTCTTAATCAACTAATATGGTGATAGCTAGTTTGCTTAATAAAGTTGATGGTCTTTGCTTCCTAATAATGTAATTTTTAATAACAAGGGCTTTTGACATGCATAAACCTCTAAAAAGTCAAATCCAAGGCCCCTCATCGCAGTTTCGATGTCCTAATCGTTCCCTAATTTCAGGATGTATGTTCCTAAACACGTCGTTATTTTTTCTTCTTTATACATCTCTTTAATTTGATGATTTTATAAGGGTAATCATTGTTGTAAGTGGAAGAATGCACTTGGACCGTCATATTAAACTCCAATCTTTACAAAGAAAAAC
>CAODLS011541774.1:0-16906 GCA_948243855.1 Flueggea neowawraea
GATTTGGATTGGTTCACAAATATTCTCTCTCATGATAATTAAATTATTAGTATGATTAATTTCATTAATCATTAATAATTTAGGATTTTATGATTTAGATCATAAATAATATAATGGTTTTTTAATATTAGCTCTTATAATGTTTTTGTGTATAAATTATATGTGACATAATTTGGGTCTATGTAAATTATTAAAGGGGTAATTTAATTAGTGATAATGTATTAATTAATTAAAGCCCAAAACATTATTAGAGGGCCTTCAAAATTCGGCTATCACTAAAAGGAGTAAAAGTTTGACTAGGTCAAAGGTTGACTAAGTCTTACTTAATCCACTTGATTAGGGATACCTAATCTAGAAAGGATTTCTACCCCTTTCGAGACAAGGAATTCTAACCCTATTTTAATTAACAATTTGGTTGTACTTATGTCTTAATTGCGAATTATTTTTTTTCTTGTGGGACAAGTAATACAATTCGGCTATGGTTTCCTTGTGGTTTCGGTTTGCATACTCCTAATCGAATTAGGAGATCTCATCCTTGTGGGACAAGGTGAAATTCGGCTGCGCTTATGTACATATTAGGGTTTCTTTTCTTCTATAAATAGAGGAGGGCCAAATTTCTAAATTAAATTAAGGCAATAGGCTGAATTAGTGTGTGCCACCAAAAAGAGAGAAAATCAATATTTTTGTAAGAAAGAATAAAGATTCTTCGTGCTAGTACACATTGTCATTCCAAGTGAGTTCGTTCGTGTGGATACCTTTAGACACATTCGCGTATAGGTAACGTGAGGCTTCAAGTATCCTACAGAATTCATACAACACTCCATTTAGTCAATCGCTTTAGCACTTGGATTTAAGGTATACAATGCTAATCCTAATCGTGTATGTTGATACGCTTGGATCCTTGGTGGAATTCTAGATGTAAAATTTTTGTTATTTTCTCTGCCATGTATGCTTATGAATGTCATAACTTAGTTACAATTACGACACAAGGTTGTTTGCTTAGGATAGATAGGTTTTCTTGTTGTGCCTTAGAAAAATAAGAGTGGTTGCTAGTGAGCCTTAGAAAAATAAACTTCGGTTTGCTTATTGATCCCGCAAAAACAAGTGGTTCTGTTTCATAGTTGATCCCTCAAAAACTAAAGGTCAGGTTTGCTAGTTGAGCCCGCAAAAATTAGTGGTTAAGGTTTTCTAGTTGAGCCCGCAAAAACTAGGGAAACAATTTTCTTGTTAAGCCGGCAAAAAAAAGGTGTAATGGTTTTCTTGTTGATCCTGCTATAACAAGGTGTAACGGTTTCCCTCGACCCGCAAGTAAGGAAGAATCTTTAGTGGATTGAACTCTCTAGTTAAGCAAGAGGAGTTGACGTAGGTCAAGGAAGACCGAACCACTATAAATAGGATTTGTCATCTCTTCCCTTACTCTCTCTTATTTAATTGCTTTGTATTGCATTTGATTATATTGTTGAGTGTAGATTAGATCTTTAGAGCTTCCGCATTTACACTTTGATTTAAGTTTGAAAGAAAAACTTTGTCATTAGTTTTAGTTTGCAAAATATTTTCAACAAAGTTTTTAACTTGCTAAAAATCCAATTCACCCCCACCTTTGATTGCCATTCCATTGCCCCCTACTGGGAATTACAAAGACCAATGTGGTTTGGGTGTACTTTTTCTATCACTCATAACTTCGTCGTTGATACCATGTTTCTCGAATGGTGGAATTTCCTTAGAACATCCAGTCAAGGGGTGGAGAATTTTGTAATGGAACAATGTCTGGTGGTATGTTGGAACTTGTCGAAAGCAAGGAATGAGGCTGTGTTCAATGGAATTTTGCTACACCCTCAGAGAACGTTGGCGAGAATCCAGGAGACTATAAAGGAATTGGCTACGACATTTAGTTTGTTGCGTACACCTTTGAAATTTAAGGAATTAAGTGGTTAATAAATGGTTATACTTGAATTAATGTTGAAGAAATAATAGCATTTATGTATTCGACTACTTAATATCTTTCAAGAAATAATAGCATTTAGTTTGCATGTTACTTAATGGTAATAACATGAAGTGTGCACTAGTTTAGTGTTTGAGGTTAATAAATAATAATACTTCAACTAATGTTCAAGAAACAATAGCATATGAGTATTAGACTACTTAATGTCTTTCGAAGAAATAATAGCATTTACTATGTATGTTACTTAAGGTGAATAACATTTAGTGTGTACTTGTTAATAACATGGTGTACACCTTTCTACACCTAAATTTCATGTAGTAAACACCTTCGTACACCTAAATTTCATGCAGTGTACACCTAACTTTCATGTTGTGTACACCTTTGTACACATTAATTTCAAGTTGTATACACCCTTGTACACCTAAATTTCATGTTGTATACATATTTGTACACCTAAATTTCATGTTGTGTACACCTTTGTAATTCAAAGCTTTAAGTGGTTAATAAATGGTAATACTTGAATTAATGCTAAATAAACAATAACATTTATGTATTATACTACCTAATATGTTTCAAGAAATAATAGCATTTAGTGCGTATGTTATGACATGTTAATAAGATGTAGTGTGTACTAGTTTAGTGAAACACCCCGCTCGATTCTCAGATGGACTTTTGAGTGAATTCATAATTGTTTGGCAAATAGCTATTTTTTTATACAAGTTATAAAAAAAACTCATCCGCAGCTTACAATTAGTGTCCTTAACGTCATAATTGAGCAAACTATCATCCCTTATTTCATTCTACAGCTGCCCATATTAACCAATCAAGATAATCAAAAAGCTAAAAGTTGAAGATAAGAAAGGATCTCTAAGTCGATTGCCATATTGTATATATATAATTCTTCTCCTTAGCTTAGTCACACAAATAGCCCTGAATTAAAACCTACACGAGGCTTGAGTCTTCCCATCACTATGCAGGACATTCATACACAGAAAATCTTCCTTCATCATAGTTTCTACCAAGAACAAGTTCAAGGTAATTTTGGAAACTTATGATACTATTGATAACAGTTTTTAGAGACATAATTTGAGGAGACACAAAGTATGGAAATTGTAAATTTATGTGTTATATATACTTCTGTAAAAGGGTTTATTATAATGCTTTATGGTTTTGAGGTTATGTTTGAAATAGTATGAACTGCCATATTTAAGGATTTAGTAAGAACAATTTGTTTATTCCATATTTTTTAAACTTTTAGAGACGTAATTTTATAGCTATCAAAGAATAAAAGTTGTATATTTGTGTGTTTTATGTATATATGTAAAAAATTTTGAGCCAAGTTTGTATCGTTTTCAATTTATGTTTGAAATAATCTAGACTGCCTTGATTAACGATTCAGTAAGAACAGTCTATTTGAATGCTAATTTTTGGAACGTTAGAGACTCCATTTGGAAATGTATAAAACATGAAAGTTTTAGATAAATATTTATTGTAATTTCATGTAAAAGGAATCAGCCTAAAACCTTGTATGTAGGGAGTTATACATGTTTAGCTAAGACTATTTTGAATTATTATTCCATCCTGCAAGATTTAATTATAGGTTCATTTGTAAATTCTACCGAGATTTCTGTGTTATGATTTATATTTTTATATTTTCCAGAAAAACATATATAGAAATCTAGTTTCTACAACAACAAACTCTTAATTGATTTGGATTTGTATAAATGAAATCATGAACAAAATACTAAGGCAAGGACTGTCTACCTAGTTCCAGCCTATGGTCTGAATTTATAAGTTTACTGCTTATTTTATAGATAGAATTAGATAATGTGATTTAGACCCTTGGAAATATATATCTGTGTAGTTTCGGAATCAATTTGTATAGTTCAATTTGGTGCTGAAATGAATGTATTATGGTTAAAATACTATGTGACGCCATAATCTTTTTTGAAGTAGAAATCGGCCAGCAATTGTCCTGACATTAAAAATTCACTACAAATTCTATAAGTTGAATTAGAATTCCTACTATATATGTACAAAAATTTTAGGATGTATAATTTCAGATAAAATTAGTATTAAGTTATTTCGGATTTGGTAACTTCAGATGTGTTAAAGCGAATATAGATTGTTCAGTTGAAGCAAGACTAAGAAAAGTACTATAGGGATCTATTTTGGTATTTTTCAACAATAGGGATCAAACGCGTAATTTTTAAGATTCTGAATAATTAGAGGACTAGACTCAATATTTTTCATAGTTGGGGTTTAATTTAAAATTCTAAATAGTTAAGTACTGATTTATAATTCTAGAAAAATCCAAAGAATAATCTGTAATTTTTTAAAGTCTGAGATTTGAGTCTACATCTGCATTCATTGTTGTCAAGTGTGAGGTGGAGCGCCCTGGAATCGGAAGGTACTATGATGAATTTACTCCCTTTCCTCTCCCGTAGTTTGTCGCTTTTGAGTTCTCCAACCCGCTCTTCATAACAATACCAACTTCAGTTTGAAAATGCCAACGTGTCCTCTCCCCTACTTGAGCTTTAAATACATCCAATTGAGCTTCTTCAATATGCTTCACGTCATCTCACATTCTACATCGTTTCAGTCGATTTACCACCCTATTGAACCCTTCCTAGGCCATTTCAATCCATCGACTGTTTTCGGCCCTTTTCACCTCTTCCTTCATCTCGGTCCTAATGATATATGGTTATTATTAGGCCCATTTCGAAAGCTTGATTCGTAAATTCTATCTGCATCATTTTCTTTTTCAAGAATCAAGAATAATACCCTTCCCTTATATTTTATTTACCAATCCTTATTTCAAATACACTTATAGGTTACATTTCATGCATATTTTATATTGCATTTATGTTTATTTTGTATTATAAATTATTGTTATTTGTGTGTTTTTATGTCATGTTGACTTCTTTGATTGTTTAGTTGAATGATTGGTAAAACATAAAGAAATGAAGCTGTTTTGGTGTATTTTGTTGCTAATTGTGTTACTGCATGACCATGTTGTACTGGGTGTGAGGACTGAGCTGACTTATTTGCATTGGACCGCATATTAGGACAAGTGAGCCTTAGGAATTGAGCCTCATGGACGGAGCTAAAGGATTTTTAAGTGATTTTTATTGCTAGAACAATACATTAACATTATTATTATTATTATTATTATTTTTTCAATTTTAATTAGAATATGGTTAGGTTTTTAGAAGGGAGCCACATATAAATACTTTGTTTAAGTGTGGCAGTTGTTCTTTTCCCTTTCTTCCATTCACGCACATCTTAGGCATACCACTTCTCTTTTGATTTTGGCTTTCTTTCTTAATCATCTTTCTAGTTAAGGTATTTTTGAAGTTCAATATGATAAGATTATGAGACTTTTGTTTTAATTGTTATTAACTGTTTTGAATATTTATTCAGTTTATGTGTCTTAATTTCTTTATTATTGTTTATGTTGATTGATTGATAAGGGCTCATTGATTGATTGATTTTTAATATTTATGATCAACCGATTGGATTGAACAGTAAAAATACATTGACTAAATTTTTAAAATTATTGAATTTCCATCATTTTTTATTGCTGCAATTTTATTATATTATTTTTTTCATTGCAAATTTTGATTCTTGTTGATTTATATTCTCAGCTTCACTTATATTTTTATCAACTTTATTTTATTTTTGTCTTTCGACAAATAAATAACTCTACACTGATATTTGTAGTTTGATTTTACTTACCACTTTACTCTAATATTATTTTTGAGCAAATTAATATTATTTTAATTAATTTGACCCGCAACCATACACCATACTTGCTCCATCACACCTTTTTTTCATCCAATCCCATCCTTTATCACACTTCAGATCAAAGTCAATTAGAAGTGACAAAATTTCCTCTTCCCCAAACAAAACATTCAATTTTATCCCCCAACAACATTCTTTCGCAATTTACTTCCTTACCCTTTTAATTTTCCCCGCAATGTCGACATTACCCTCCCTTCCCCAACAACTTTCAACTGCCACAATTTTCTGTTTTTGCATCTGCCTTTACTGATGTGTATTTTTTTAATTGTATTCGTGACACCACATCAGCGCATGAATGGAGATGCCACGCATTTTCCTTTTTTAATTGATTATAATGCTCTATTCATAGAGCTGAAAACATAACAAAATAACATATGAAAAATCTCTAAATACATAGTATATCTTCTTAATATCAAGCTTAAAACAAAAAATCTCTATTTTGTCCAATTGGAGGCCAAGGAACTAGAGGGAGACAAGATTTGGCAAAGCAAAGAGACATACAGTTGGAATGGGTTGTGAAATTTACAGATTGGAGATAGAGACAACAAGGAATTGAAGAAGACAATGGAAGCCACTAACCCTAGCTTGTACGGGGACAAGAAAGAGCTCCACTCAGGGAGAGCAACAACATACTTCGGTTTGAGTTTTATATTAATCTTTTTTAACTAATGGACAAAATAAATTCAACAAATCCAACGACTTAAATTTATTATGGCGACTCTAGAAATAGCAACCCAACAATGAGGAAGGCATAAAGCCTTATTTCGCATTGCAAATATACAACCAACCATTAACCATACCAGTGGAATCAGTTCTCATTGTGGTTTTAACACGATAACTTCATTGCTGACAAAACACGTAACAGAATTTGCAAATTAACTTTTAAACATAATGCGTGAGTCCTCCAAATTTTATTATTGACCCTCCTATAGAAATGGAGCTAATTAATTATTTGGAGGATATTTTAGAAACAACGTATCAAAGTTTATGGATTGACCCAGGTTTGCCTTTGAAGCTTTTTGACCAATTCTATATCAAGTTGGAATGCTATAGCGAGAACCTCTGGCTTGATTGATGGATTGGCTCCAAAGAGGGCATTTGCTTCAGTAATAACTCCTGGATTTTGACTACTAAATGCACCAAAAGATAAAGCTTTAGTCTTTCCAATATTGTATTGAAAGTGAATAAGGCCACGTGGAAACACAAAGACATCTCCTGGTTTCAAGATTTTGGTGAAAAGGAGATGATCAGGATTTGAAGTGACAAAACCAACTAGAATAGTACCCTTCATAACGATTAGAACCTCTGTTGCTCGAGGTTGATGGTGAGGAGGATTCACTCCTTTCGGTGCGAAATCAATTCGTGACATTGTGACTCCACCAGTGTTGAGTCCCGGCAATTCTTTTGGAGTTACGAGAGTAGCATTCACTCCAATTATATTTGAAGTGTTAGCTGGAATATTAAGTCCTGAATAGAGAAAATCATCTGCTGTTGTACGCGCTGGATCTTTGCAAAACTCCCCATTAACAAACACTGTTGCATGTTACAAAAAATTATTTATGCAATATAACTACAAAGAAAGATTTAGGCTTTCAGAAGGTTCTTTTTTCAGGAATCGTGAGGCAACAAACGAATTTGTATCTATATCTATGCAATATAACTAGTTTTAACTATTTAAATTAAAGTTAGGTAACCCAATTGTTAAATACTAACATTTAAGATTACGAGGTATTGGGTTCAAAGCACCGGATGGGTCTGATTTTCTAAGATTTTCAAAAATTTAAAAATGAGTCCCTCCCTATAACAAAAACATGAACTATTTACCCAAAAAAAAAGCATAAACTACGTACGGTTTCAAAATATGAGGCATAATCTGACCATTTAACTAAAACATTTTAAGTTCTCCCCAAATCTATTGGTAACTCAAACATTATATCTTACATTCTTGTTACATATATTAATGTGATAATTTACTAATATTTTTTTATTCTTTTATTAAATTTGAGACTTTTAATTAATAACCACATTTACCATAGTTTTTAGGGTAATAATATTTGTTATTATTTTTTACTGAAAGGATGAGTGAAGAAAACTAGTTTAAAAAAATGGTAACACTTGAAGAAAATAGATAAACAAAACAAAAAGTAAAAGAACATAAAGGAAATGATAAGCAATTGATGAATTGTACCAGAGCATTTGGTATCATTAGTTGCTACACAGCAGCCCTGAAGTGGATCTGGATCACTGGCAGCAATTGAATATGCCAAAGCAATGAGCAAAAGAAACTCTATTGGGAGATTACTTTTTTTTTGCCGAATATTGGGAGATTACAACTTCTCATTATTTCGCTAATTATGTTATTTCTTGGAACAGTTTTTGAGAAACACTAGAGTTAAGGATCTTGGTAGGAGCAGAATGGCTTTTTATAAAAGAAGAGAACCCCACCAATCTAACGGAAGCATTTACAGAATTATTCGGACACTTTCAAATTAAGTAATTATTATCTGTAAAAGGATATGTTAGTTTAACTTCAAACACTAAATATACCGTTCTTCAAACACTAACGGGGTCCTTGCATTAAATTGACAAAGACTAATAGGCTTCAGGCATCTTTCAAGCCTCTTCCTGATTAAGGTAGTCGACACATTAGTAAAAATCGAAGCCATTAATTCGCTTTTGTAGTTGAGAAATCAGTTTTGATTATCATCATTAGCTTGGCGTTCAATAAAAGAAAAATGAATTTGTTTAATCTACGTATCCTTGAAGAGTTGAAGACAGCATTCACTTGTACGTCACGAAAATGAGAAAATATTGGTGTTTATGTGATTGCAAACTCTGAATTGTACTAGAAGTAGAACTAATGCTATGGTCATATTGGTGAACGATCTTACTCTGACATGTTTCGGCAGAATGGACGCGCAGAGAGGATTGGCTAGTAGAAGTGAGGTTCCATGAAAATATTCTGTGGATTTGAGTGTGATTTCCTGTGGAGCTGAGAATCCTACAAACATGTATTCATTCAGGAAAGGAGACAGATCCATAGAACCTGAGAAAATGGACTTCGAATCAATCCGAATTTCCATCCAACGGCGAAGACCATCATATAAAATTGACGCTTGGTGAACAGAACCATCCTTGAGAGAGATACCAACATCAGAGGCATTAATGGTAGTTCTGGAGACTATGCTGCCGAGATTGATGCCAACATGGTTATCGAATTCAATAGCAATAGCTTTGTAATTGTCTTCACAAGCATCATTCAGCATTGCTAGCCATGGTCCAGGCCTCCGCACAGTGAACTCATCCGGGACGATAATGAAAGTAAGGCCACTACCACCACCAGCAACAGAGTCATTGCTGGAATTTCTGATACTCATGACACGTTCATTAGTGGTGTTGCTAAATTGAATAGAAAATGAGGTCTCAAATGAAGCTGGAGTTTGAGTGATGGGGTCAAGAATTCATATCGGATATGAGTAGAAAGCTCTCCCTGCCTGATGTCTGAGATCAGTTGCTGCTTCTGGTTCAGCTGGTATCTGGATTGCTCCATTCTTATCTGACAACTCTGCTTTTCCCAGCAACTTGAGCTCATGCAGAATTTTGGGGTCATCTTCAGGCCTGAAACTTGGAAAAGAAAGATGCTTTGTGACATTAACAACAGGTCCAATTGGCTTTGTTTCATCAATGGCTACAACACAAGTTAAGAACCATAACAAGCATAAGCTGCAATGACACTGCCCCATTTTAGGTGAATACAAAATCAAAATTTGGAGCTTCTTTCATCTCCATGATTTGATATAGCTATATAATGTATGAGAATTCCAATAAGAATTTCCTACTCGATTAATGGAGTGATGGTGCCAAGATGAAAGCATGTTTCTTTGTAATCAGTATAATCTATAAGTGGGGTATGGCTATTTGTTTTGTTAGGTGTATAATGTTTGATGGGTTGGCTTCTTTGGCTGATATGTATTGTTGAAGAAGGGTATCTAGTAGTGTGTGGCTTGTTTCGTCATGATTGTTCTACAACCATATGCTAGTAACAAGTGGAGAGAAAGCATATAACTAAAAAGGGCAAATCACACATTTATAATAATTTAAAAAATTAATTTTTAAAAATATCATTTTAAAAATTAATTTAAAAATATGTCATATTAGGTTTTTAATAGTTTCAAAGGTTTTTATTCGACATTTTGATCTCCAGAGGTCTCCACTGGAGGTCTTCATAGGCCACTAGAGTCTCCACTGGAGGTCTTCATAGAATTCTCCAGGTGACATTTTTAAAATTCGTAGTTTTGAAAATAACATTCTTACAAATTAAAATTTAAAGATTCTATTATTATAATATAGAAACTATGGGTTATATTATTATAAATCAAAATTTTCAGGGCACCTGAGATAATTAATTCAACTAAAAATTAACAGATATTTGCTTCTTCAATTCTTTAGGGTTGGATTGGGGGAACCTTGGGGAGATCCGTTTCATGCGTGAGTCTAGTGAAGAAATATATAAATGAGTCTGACACTACATATTTACCCAAAATTTTAAAGCAATGGGTTGTAGGTTCACACCATTTATGATTCACTCACACACACTACAACTCTTTCAAGTGAAACTCTTAACAATTCACACTTGCTTTCTAAAAATCTTCCCTTCAAGTGTGAATCTCTTCCACATTGTGTTTAGGTCTACTCCTCAATGTAACGAAAACCACTCAAAGTATTACAAAATTTTCTTGGGCCTCCTCAAGTACTAATGTGGAATATTTTAACCCAAGAGTTATTTCCATAATTCAACCCATCTACGAGCTGACCCACCGTTCACACTAGACAAAGGGCTTTACCAGTCAGCATAACTCTTCACCATCCTCGGGTCTGGCTGCTTGGGCCCGGTCATCACCACGGTGCCTCCAAGAGCTTCATCATGACTCCACCCTTCCGTCAACGAGTGTTTTTTCAGCCGCTTTCACAGTAGAGTTGTGCTACACCAGTCAATACGGCTCTTCACAACATTACCGCACTCATACCACCGCATCATATTTTTCCTTGCATGTCCCAGCCAAACTATCGTCTTTGATGCCACTTGTTGGACCTGAGGAGCCTTGAGGAGATCCGCTTCGAGCGTGGATCTAGTGAATGAACACATAAGTGGGCATGGAACTACATTTTTACCCCAAATCTTAAGTCAATGGGTTGTAAGTCAACACCACTTATAAGTCTTTCATACATACCACAACTCTCTAATGTGAGACTCTTAATAATTCACACTTGCTTTCCTAACACTTAGAAATGTGGCTTTCTAGATCAAGGTCCCTAAACTATAATGAATTTTGTTCATGTCATCAATGTTTAATCTTTTAAAGTATTATTTTGACTCATCTTTAGTCACTGAAATAACAAAAAGTAAAGAAGAAAAAACTAAGGTCCCGTTTGGTTGGCATTAAATTGGGGTTGGAATTGGAGAATTGAGGAAACCAATTCCAATTCTTTAGTTTGGGCAAGACAAAGAATTGACAATTCCAATTCCACCCACAATTCTATGGAATTCAAAATACTCTTCATCTAATTCTTAACTCATACCTCAAGAATTGCTAATTCCATACTCTTCAAAATACTCTCTCTTCTTCTAATTCTCTCCCCCTCTCCAATTCTCTCTTTCTTTCTCCTAATTCTCTCTCCCCCTCCCTCTCTCTCATAATTCTCTCTCTTCTCCAAATTCTTTCTCTTTCTCTCTCTCTCTCCCCCTCCCTCCCTTTAAAAAAATTATTTTTAATATTAAATTCATATTAAAATATTTAATATTAAATAATTAAATATTAATCTATATTAAATAATTATTTAAATAATCAATTCCAATTCCAATTCTAATTATGATTTAATTACAATTCTATATGTTATCTAAATATCAGAATTGTGATTCAATTCCAGTTCTAAAGGAACTGAAATTCTAATTCCAATTCCAATTCTATTCCAATTCTGCAATCCAAATCAACCCCTAATAATGATATGGGACTAAATGTGAGCTAAAAATGTGTTTAAGAATTCAATACCAACGATATTTAATTCATTGGTTAACGATAAATTTTGTTAATACTTCAGAATTGTTATATGTATCAAGTCTTGAAAATAAAATTAATAATTAAGTTTATTGACAACTAATTATTAATAAACTTAACTATTAAGTTTATCGACTAACTATAAAAAAAAATTAAGTTTATCGACTGGTTGATTATAGTAAGGGCTCTATGTAAGTATTCTAAATAATTATAATTTTTCTAATTTTTATTTTTAACCTTTTTATAATTTTTCTAATTATATCAGGCTTTCCCCCTATTGACGACATAAAGAAAAAAAAGTCATTTGCCGCTGAGCATTGCTTAAAGAGAAATACATATTCACAAGAACAGAGTTAAATGCTCAACTTCATAGTGTAGTGTTTGAGTTGGAAAAAAAAAAACTATTACTCTACTCAAATTACTGTCTCTGAGCATTGCTTAGAATTGTTTGTGTAATGCATCAAATTATCAGTTTTTTTTTGTTTCAAGGAAGCGCAGATTTCTCATCAAATTATTATTTAGATAGTAGCGGATCACCTGTTATAGGTCCGGATTGAAGTGGTTGTTCACTGATCTTAAATACGATGCGACTCAAATTTGCTTTCAACAGTCCAAGAACCAACAAGCAAGAAGCACCTTTAGAAATTTCCTTTTAGAGAGTGTGTATTCTCTTGTAGAGAAAATATTGTGTAAAGGCTGTGGAACATTTACAAAATATCACTTATCCTCCGTTGCTAAAGTGAGCCACAATTAAAGCGTTTATATATGTCGGACCAAAAAAGAGTTTTTATATGGAAACACTTTAGAAGAGTTAAAATAGCGTACTTAAAGCTATGCCCAAATAGGCCCCACTCGCGTGCGACACAGTTTATATGACGCAATTTAGGTGCTTTTATAGGCGTACTTGACACTTGGACACATATCACCCGCCAGTGACAACTTGAAGTCCACATGGCATAAATAAGTCTTATTTTTATTTCACCATTTTATACACCTGTTTTCTTGTAGTTGATAACTGTGAGTAGTGGTCAAATAATGATGCATTTGTTGATAATGGTGAATTGATCTACTTATCCACTAATTCAATCAACTTTTGGGTCTCTGTTTTTAGTTACAGAAAAAAGAGAAATTCAGAGAGAGAACATTATTTGCAAATTAAAACACCATGTTTATACATTTTTGTTTTCACGTCTGTAAGTGTATACAAGTTGTTTCATCGTATCCAGAAGGTAATTTATGGAACCTCTTCCAGATTGAGGGCAATTTTTGTCTTTAAAAGAGTATCAATGATACACGCTTTTCAGCTATTAGTTCTCTGATTCAATTATTGTGGTTTCAGTTTAACAAAGACTAACTGTATTCTTGTTCTTTTACGTTAATGTACACAAACTCTGTTTAAGTCTTGCGCTTACATGTCATACTCATTCATAACCATGCAAGACAAGTGGCAAGTGAACCAATGATTTGTCACAACATGTTGGATTGAGTTGAACCTCATTAAAATGACTGAACCATCATAAGTAAACGGTTTGGACATGACTATATATATCTATCGTTGAACCACCATGAGTGAACCAATATTCTATCAGCCAAACATATAAAAACCAACACCATCAAAGCATTCATAAAGTAAATACTAATAAAGTAGGATTAGGTTCTTTCCCCTAATTAAGATTACTCATCTCACCAACTACTACAACGTATACACTCAATACTAAAAACAAAACACAGAGATATGCAAGGAAAATTGTTAGGAACCCCTTGGTGAGGTCAGGAAAATTGTTTATGATGATGCTAGGGGTTCTATTTATAACAGATCTTGTAATGTGTATATTTGATTGTTTTTATTGGTTATCAATAAAATTTTTGCCATCATCTATTGATAGGGTTTGTCCAGCAGAGTCGAGAGTAGATAGTGCCACTTAATTCCGAATTAACCTAACTAGATTGACGAAGAAGTAAGTGGCCCTTTCTAGTAAGAAAAAAAAGCAGCTAGAGATATGTAATGTATGAAAAAGTGCACAACCGCAACTGTACTTAAGATTTCCGGAATTCTTACTTAGCGTATAGATTAAAAAAATGCAACAACATTAGCACGTCTTTTCCCAAAAAGCGTATAATTGTTTATTTAGATTTTGGGCCAAACGGGGAAGCTGATGGTCAACAGGCATCACCAGTAGTGGTGCACACAAATTCATCAAAATTACTAAAATCGATTCAAACCGAACAGTGAATAGCCACTTGAAATGGATAATTGTGGATGAGTTTTTTAAAAATCACTCAATTTGGTTTGATTGTAATTTTAAAAATTTTAAAACCATCTCACTGAACTGAACCACTATTAACCATTTAGTAATAATCATTATAAAGTTTAGATACAAAATATTACTATATTTGACAGAATTTGTGTTTTGAAACACTAAAGATATAGCACAGTTTATTAAATTTTATTGAGTTAATTAATCATATATTTAAATCTTTAAATTTAATTCAAACTTTTAAATTTTCTTAATTTTAGAATGTTGGGACTGACATGATCATTCTTTTAAGTTCATTTTTATCTAACCATAAAAACCACCCAAACTAAACCATAAACTATTGAATTAATTTAGGTGATTAAATTAGATTAAATGGTCGATTGTATATTTAAAATACAATAAACTGGTAGTGGTTTGGTTGGTGGTGTGACACTAACCTATCCAAATCAAACCGTGTGCAACCCTAATCACCAGTGCTCACCATATCTTAATTATGTCTTAAAAAAAAAAAGAAATAAGAAAGCAGAAGAAAACAAAAGAGAAGAAACGGACGTAAGATAATCCAAAAACTTTGACCACCTATTATTGTCTTGTATAATGTTGGCTGAAACGAAGTCATAAAATAAAATTATGTTGCATGCAGCTTTGAATATGGTGCTAGAAATTGATTTTCCGAATTTAAGAAATTAGAAATACTGTAAATCGTTAAATAATAAGTTTGTAACTCACTAGTACTAAAATCACCTAGAATCAACTCTAATATCAAGGGGGTGACAAGTAAGATTCTCAATGAGAGTAAAAGATTTATAAAAAATAAAATTATTAAAAAATATATTCATATTTATTTGTAGGAGCTTATTAATATGGACTCCATATATTCAGTGAACTAGATGTGTTAGATGAATGAATGAAATAGATGTAGTAATCACGAAACGTAACTAATCTCGTTTTTGTGTAGTTAAACATAGATTAATTATTATGAATTAAATCAAGTCATTTAGTCATCATCTTCAATTACGGATCATAAAGAAGGATTAGGTAATGAAATTGAAGCGTGCAAAATTCAAAGTTACCTCTTGTAATATTGTAAGAGAGGGCACAGAAGCATGTGATGTGTCGTCGAATAAGATTTGCATTTGCAGAAGCAAAATATCATTAATGAAACGGCCTGCGTTTACGGCATAACTTGAAACACAACATTTTTGCTTGCAATGGAATATGCCTCTATTTATGATTGGTTGTTGATTAATGCAAACCCAAATTCTTGTGTATTCATTTAGGAGATTAATTACAATATTTAAAGCCCACTGTTTATACCAATCTGTACAATTAATTTAGTCTATATTAACTTTAGGCCCTGAATTGGCAAGTAATCTGATTTTTACAATTATTAATAGGTGATTCGAAGTCAATATTAGTTATTTATGAATTACTCTTTTCTTTTTTTAACCATTCGATATCCAAATCCTTACCAGTCTATCATAATTCTCTTTGATGAAGCACTTTTTTTTAATAATTTGATTTGTAGTACTTCTCATATTTTTTTGTTTTCTTAAATCATCACTAGTTTTTTTAGTAGCTGTTGCTATTAGGAAAAGATTGCCTGTAGTATTCTTGGCCGAAAAATGAGAGAGCCTATAGTATGAGGCATATAATAATAATAATATATATTTCATTGACCAAAAAAGTAATTTATTAATTTCAAACAAAAAAAATCAAAATTCGGACTTTTTGTTAGAATTGGAAACCGCCTGTATCATCAAACTGAGAATTGTATTGATATAACATCGACTGTGTGGGATGTGTAGTCATCTCTACATTTACGAAATTCCCAAAGCCCTCTTCTCTGTCTTTGCATTTATTTCTTCCTTTTTTGAGACTTTGACTGTTCTTCTCACTTTGCTATTTTCCTCACACTTCTTCTACTTATTTAACAACAACAAAAGAAAAAGAAGACAACCACAAGTAATACTATTATATACAGCAACAGAAGGTATAGTGAGAGAGAGAGGAGAGAAATGGGAGAGAGTAATAGCAGGAAGGGAGGTTTAAGGAATGGGTGGTGTCGTCCAAGGCAGCAGTGAGTATGCTTTTGGTTCAAATATTTGCGACAGTCATGCTTTTGCTTTCAAAGATTGTACTCAACAATGGTACTTTCGTCTTCGCTCTCATGACCTATACACATCTTGTTGCTGCTCTTTGCGTTGCCCCCTTCGTTTTCTTCTTCGAAAGGTCTTTTCTTCTTCTTCTTCTTCTTCTTCCAGCAGTTATTAATTTGTTCTTTTTTTATTCTAGTTCGTTCATTCTCCACGCATAACACTAAATAGTACTCCGAATGCCGTTATTCATCTACTGTAGTTAAAAAAATGAAATGGTGCAATAAGTCTGTTTGGTATGTTAACTGGTAATTTGGCATTGTTTAGTATGGATGGTAACAGAAAATTTGATAGATTATAGATTTTGATAATTGATTTGATGGTGTGTGTCATGAATGGCAGGGGAATCAGAAGATACATGAGATGCTCTCTTTTTTTGTGGCTCTTTCTTAATGCCTTCAGCGGGTAACCCTTATTTTCATTCTATTCCATATCATACATTTTTTTTAGATTTTATTCTTTTTTAATTTTTCAAGAAAATACATCGTTCTCTATCTCTAAGAAATTACAATGCAAAATGAAATTTTTGGATATTGCGAATACGTAGTAAACTGTACATAAGAAACATAAAAAAAAAAACATATATAGAGATAATGGCGTTGTTTTTTCAGTTATAGACATTCATACCGTCTGTTAACTTTATGTATATATATATATATATATATATATATATATATATATATATATATA
>CAODLS011541827.1:0-19716 GCA_948243855.1 Flueggea neowawraea
CAATTATGTTAGACAATCGTAGTTTGGTTGGCAGTCATCAAAAGTCTTCCATGGTTACTAACCAGGAGAAAGATGTCAAGATTAGGTACCAAATGGTAAAAGCCTTATAATGTTAGTTTCCCTAACAAACGACTTAAGAGAGGATTTAATTTAATGATTAGTATTAATTATAATATATCGTCATTTTCAAAGGGTTTGACTTTGTGTTAATAATTTTAGGATTGCATGGAGCAGGGTACTTTCGCAAGGAACAATAAAAAAGGACCTAAATAAAATTTTTAATTAAATTTCCATAGTCTTTTGAAAAGGCACTAATTTGGGCGGGTGACCTAAATCCTAAGACAAATAATTTTTGTTACCAATTGTTGCTTCAAACATGCATGCACGTATACCGTGAATCTCACAACATTCCACTTGATCTTTTTAGAATCAAACTAATTAATTATGATAAATCAAATCTAATGAATAGTTCAAATAATAATGAATATTTTCGATCGAGAGTTGATGGATTAAGTAAAATCACGAGTTCAAGTCTTTCACAGTGTAGAATTTTCTTAAATTAACTATCACATCCCTCGAAACCAAAATAATAGATCGGATTAATATGAGCAGTAAAACAAAAGCCTTGATACTTTTGTGGCTTTAATCGACCGAACAATCATGGTCGTTTGATTTCTTCTCTTTGAAGTTTAGCTTAATAAAAATGCAAAATTGTGAAAATCTAGAACGTCCATATAAAATTAATTAATGGTTATTAAGAAAAATTCCCAAACTTTAGGTAAGAAGCTATTTTCAAACCAAGCTTGAGGTCAGAAATGAAGGAGAGGAATGTGTACGTCGTAAAATCGGAATGGTATATATTTTGTAGTGAAAATTTAATAAGAAATTACTCTATCTGTCTCATAATAATAGGCATATTTTTTATTTTGGATGTACCAAAATTTAGGCACACTTTATCTTTTTTATTGCTTTTATTATTAACAAAGTTATAAAATTATCCTTATTTAATCTTTTTTTCAACTAATTTATTAATTACCAATACGTTTACTCAAAAAGCATAAATGAAAAAACTGATGAAATTAAATGAGGTTGACTACTAAAACTACTATTTTTTAATTCCTAGGAAAAGTAGTTAATGACCATTATTATGGGACGAAGGAAGTACTACTGTGCTATAATAGACTTAATTAATGTCTATTAGATTCATTGAATCATAAACATTTCAGGATATTTCTCAAGAAAGAAAAACATGAAAACAGATTGTAAATGTTGAATATAATATATAGACTTGATTTGATCAATTCAGTCAACATTGGCTTTATTAATTATTTCCTTAATCCACATTATATGTCAAGCTTAACTATTATGAAAAAAGTAAATATCAGAGTTTAATTCTTTTTTTTCCTAGTTACAACAACCGTATTTTATTGTTTTAAGGTGGAATGAATTGTTTGCAATAATAAATTAAAAGATCATATACTCCTAGCGTCAATAAAATTACATTGCTTAATTACGAAAAACATAAGTTTTTTTTTTTTAGAATTAATGTTTCCATTGGAATCAAATATTCGACCCCAGCTTTGAAAATGACTCCAATACCATGATATTACTAGTCTGTTAGTGGAAAAAGAAGTTTAAACACATACAAAAGTTATTTTGTTTGCTATCATCCATAATCGAATTCTAGATATTTTAGTATATATTGGTGTTAATTTTTATACCAATAAACTACAAGCCCGATTGGTTATTTATGTATTTACTAAATATATCTTATATTTATTCTTAGGATTTATAAACATGAATATAATTATAAAAACTAGTCCACATATATATACCAACCAGAGTCAAATTGAAACAATTTTTTTGGTGTTGATATTGGTACAAAGATAGATACTTGGTAGGCGCTTGCACACCTGCCATCCAATAAAGATTGTTCAATCATTCTTAAACTCCTCTCTTAACCCTTACTTTTGTTCTCTCAAATCACCAAATTGTTGACAACTACGTATTGTTTCCACTGTTTTAGGTAAAAAGCTATGCATTTTTTTTTTTACTTAATATCAATCATTTTCACGATACTTTTCAAATTGAAATAGTTACAAAAATAAGTTAGGTAAAGTTAAATAAACAAGAGACACCTCTCTTAGTTTATCACACATACATGCATCTTGGCAATTTCTTTTCTCTTATAATTAATTATCTTTTTCATTCCTTTCCAATTTTTGCAACTGAAATACATATTTTAGATAAGTATGATTGTAATTTGTTCCTCAGGACAAATTCTTTTATTACAAAACTGATTATCTACATACACTTTTTTATAATTTTTTTTGATAACTTGTGTATATACACTTAAATAAATCAACTACAACTTGTAGAATAAGGTTCTTCAATTTAATAATTAGTGAATTGAAACTTAAATCTTTCGACCATATCTTTGTTCCCTTTTTTCTTTTGATCAATTAAGTTCTGTGAAATTTGAATCCGACTATTATAAGGTTCTTGCCAAATATGCCGACGATGTGGATTAGTGAAAATCCAACACTTATTTTGTATGACCATACGTTAATATCACTTATGAAGTAATTAAGCAATTAACAATTATCATCTTATGACAATGTTTTTTGGAGTTATTGACGTATGCAACTATATATGTATATATATTTTTTTAAGATACCATTGTTTGATGGATTACGGCATCATAAAAAAGAGGTTCATATGCTTGCCTCAAACCCAATAATATCTCATGATCTTAGTATGATTGTTTGCCAATTTAACTATTCTAACTTGCTTTTTTAAAAGTACTTGACAAAGAATAAAGTTTATATTTAATTGAATATTTTATTGAGAATTATCTGAATTTTTGAGGAATGTTTCTACTTTATTTTCTTAATATTTAATCAAACGTTAATCTGCCCTCATTTAAAACAAGATTTTCTGCCCTCTCTGTAATTTGCACATTCTTTTCATTATAAACCTGCGTAGAAAATAAATGAGGAGGATATTTATTGAGAAAAAATGAAATTGAAAATTATATAAACTTCAAGGAAAAAAGAAAAACTATAAAGAGATAGTCCAAGCATGTAAATTTCTTTTAACTTTTCTGCTACAATTATTATTATTATTATTATAAGCTTGAATAAATTGGCAAGAAATCATAATTAATTACAAAACATACCAAATATGCCATCATATTCATAGTATATATAACGAAAATGAGGTTAACATAGCAAGATCTTTAGTAGAATTTGGACTAGTTACTGATGGCAACAATCTAATTGCTTTCGCTCTAATTACTAACTAGTCATATATCTACGAACACGCAAGACAACATAGACTATAAAACTTGCCGTCAAAAAAAATAGCCAAAAAGTACATTTTACGACTAAATATATCATAGAATACATTAAATTAAAAGTTATAATATTAATCTCGCTTATCTTTCTCTGTCTCTCCTTCTTTCTCTCCTCTTATATTATCCTTGTCTTTCTCGACGGGTTATGGATCTAAGCACTAAAATGGACTTCTCGAAACATATCCGAGACCCTCTCTAATATTCTCTCTGTCTTGCAGGTCCATACCAAGACTCATTGGCACTATACGATCCTTCAATATCTTTACTTATGTTATATTAATAGTGTAATACCCCGTCAAGTCGTGATCGGATTCCATGTAGTGTTCCGTTCAGTCTTGTTTTGATCTTGGTGGTTGGAGTTTTGAGTGAAAGATTTGTTGGTTTTTATGTGGAGTTACTCGAATAAAATAGGGTGTCAATTACTCAAGTAAATTATTGTGTTACTCGAGTAAACCGTGTTCTGGGATGAACACAAAAAACACTTGGATATGTGTTACTCGAGTAAGCGCTGGATCTGTGCAGGGGTCTATAAATACCCCCACCCGACTCCTTCGTTTTCTCACTCTCATTTCTCTTTCTAAACACTCTCAATCTGTCGAGGAGTCATTCCTGTTGGTTCCCTTCATTTCAGATCATCCCTTGAGGTAAGATTGAGCTTTTAAACTATTCTTTACTTCATTTGCATTATTCTATCAAGAATGTTCATATTAGAGTTTTGAATAATTGTTCATAGGTTCGAATTTGTGTTGTTTCTGTTGTTTTGGTGTTTTGGATTTGTTTATTCGGGTTTTGGGAGCCTAGAAACTCCTAGAGTTAACTCGGAATCCTTAGAATCAAGAATGATCTTGAAATGGGTTTGAAACCATTCGTTTTTGGTCGATCTAGGATATTTCTGAGTTGTTCTGTTGATTCTGAGCATGAATTCATGTACAGAAGGTTGTTTAGAGCCAATGTGGGTGTTTGGTGTCGATTTCCATCGGTTAAATCTAAGTTAATCAATTTTTGGAAATTCTGGGTAAGTGGATAACTCGAGCAAGCCATCGACCAACTCGAGTAAGCCATGCAGTGTATAACTCAAGTTATCTTCGTCTCTAACTCTAGTAGGTCGAGGTCTGGATAACTCGAGTAAACACTTTGGCTAACTCGAGTTAGCCATGGTTCTGAGGAACCAAAGTGTATCATTTTTTGACACTTTGCATAGTGTTAATTTCTGAGATTTCGAGAACTCATTTGAGAATTATGACTACTTGGAAAAGTTAGTTAGCTATCCTAGTATAGTCTGAGGACTATTTTGTAAATTTTCAAGTCTCGAGGACTATAATATAATTTTACACTGGTCGATGCCCAAATTGTAATTTACATAGAGTTTGGATTTTGGATCCAGAATGATAGATTATCATTCGATATGGATCATTTGATGTCTTTCCAGAGTCCGTGTCTGCATCTGCATTTCATGCATCTGGTATTGCCACAGTGCCATATTTTGATTTGACTCTGATATATCCATGGATATATATTTGTTTTGTTCAACTTCTTGTTCGTGCCCGAGAGACCAGTCACCGAAGAGTGGGGCTTGACAGTGTTTTGCACTTGGACTACCAAGTGAGTGAATAGCAGCTTCAGACACATAGGCTATGTCTCGAACTGTATATATTTTCTGTTGTGTATAACACATACTCTAAAATTTGACTAATCTAAGGATTTACTAATGATAAACTGATTGTGTGTATTAGTCAAGATTCTGCTTTGAAATTGATATATATGTATTATATATCTTCTCTCTGGTTTTGATGCTTCTAGGCATACTCTGCTTTGATACTATATATTAGTATGTTTTTATTTTCTGATATGAGACATCTACTATTACGGGATAAAACGTAACCTTTGGTATACCAACGCTTTGATAAAACCCAGCTATCAGGGTTGTTGGTAGCCATGTGTCATGATCTGGCACATGATTTGATATGGATTGTGGCGGAGTCCACATACTCTGTTATTAGTGCCACGTGCACGCCTTCTGCTTTGATCCCATATATTTGTATATGTATTTTGACTCTAAAAATGAAAATCGTTTTATACGCCTCTGAGTTTATGATTGTTTTGTCTATGAACCCTTTTGCGAAAGAATTTCTGAAAAGTTATTACATATGTATATTGTGTATATATATATATGTATGTTAAACTATATATGCATGCGTAGTTTTGAATTGTTTTCAAAACAGTCTTTGTAAAGTACGTATGAAGCGATCTAGAGTGTTATTCCTCACTGAGCCCTGACCCCCCTTTGTTTCTCTGTTTACTTGATTCCTATTAAGCATGTTCACAAATTTTGGCTTTTGGCAACTATCAGCATCCAGACTCCAGTGAGACATCTTTTAGTTAGTGATGCCCTTTTGTCCAGACTCGTCTTTTGTTTTGTAGAGCTCTGCATCAGGATGTAGTTGGGTTATCGGGTTGTCATTTTGTTTTATGTTTCGCTGTTTTCCGCACTATTATTTATATATATATATTCATATATATATATATATATATTTGATTTGTTATGTTTTTTATTATTAAATGTTTTAACAAATATTTTATAATCTGAATCGTTAGGGTAATATGTTCTGATCTTTGAGGCTTATGCAGGATGGATCAGACTCTCACAGATGGTTCACCTCGTACGTCTGTTACGGACTCGCAATGGGTCGTGACAAATAGAGTATATTTTATCTGTTAAATATATCCATTTTTAATATAATGTTTCAATTTATATTAAATATAATTTCAAATATAATATTATATATTTATATTATAAGTTAAATTCTTAATAATATTATTTATTACGTACAATTCACGTATATGAAAGAATCAGTATATATATATATATATATATAAAACAAGTCATATACATATAAGTAAATGATGATAATTGACGGCATCACATAGTATTACTATTAAGTGGTGTTTAAAAAATATAATTGACTTTGTTAGAAATTTGACGTTACTCAAGTTATATTACGAAACTACTCTTGATATAAAATAAAAATAATAAAAAATTTATAATTTAACTTAATTATATATATATATATATATATAAACATGTGGCTACTTAAACCCAAACCATTTCTCTTATATATATAGTCTCATACTTACCAATAAGAAAGACAAGATGGGAAAGTAACGGTAGGACTTGAGGAGCGAACTCATTGAACTAACGGAAGACATTAAATGAATACTAAATTACATAAAAATAAATAACAGGGCAGATTAGATATTTATATATCTCAAAGGATTCTCCTTCTATTTATTTCACCATATGGCATCCAAATTCATGGCATGAACCTTGTGGCACCTTCTTCCTCTAGCCATCTCGCCATCTCATCATCACTTCACTAACCTCACCACTCGCTTCCCTCTATATATGAACAAAGAAAGAGACTTGTTGTTTATTGAAACTTGCTTTTAGAGGTACCTAAACACACAGTGTCGTTTTGAGGGTTGAGATGGGTAAGGGAAGAGCTCCGTGTTGTGACAAGTCGAAGGTGAAGAGAGGGCCGTGGAGTCCTGCTGAGGATTTGAGGCTTATTACTTTCATTCAGAAACATGGCCATGATAATTGGAGAGCTTTGCCTAAACAAGCTGGTATCTACTTTTCTCTTCTTCTTCTTCCTTTTGTTTCCTCTCTCTCCTTTTGTCCTCCATTGATAATTTCATCAACATTGTTTATTGAATATGAATGGGTTGATTTCAAGGGTTTTTGAGATGCCATTTACAAATTTTTGGGTGGTATGAACTATATATTTTGCATTAATTTTTTTTCTTAAAATATTTATATATGTTTATATGCATTACCCTGAAAGTTATATCAAAATTAACAAAACCGTTAGTTATCAGCATTTATTTTTTTTTGGTTAATGTTACATTTTACTAGTTTGTGAACAATTAGCAAAACACAACTCAGGGCCACCAACTTAATTTCATCATTTTTTGCATTAATTGCGTCTATTAATTACATATTTTGTTTCATATATATAACTTATACTTACATGTTTTTACAAGAATAAATAAATATTATTTGAATATTGGTGTTTGACTTGTAGTAGTAATTTTCTTTTCTGATTAGAACACTGTTACCACATTCCTTTGAGGAATCCAAGTTTGAAACGTTTGTGGGATCAAATCACTTTGAAATGAAAGAAATCTATCAATCATGAAAAGAAATAGTTACTTGTACAATACTAATAATATGTGTATAATTAACACCATTTTCAACGACTACTTGGCTTTGAAATACTCTACTATATAAAAATATTTTTATACACTGTCCTTCCATCACTAACATGGTCGCCATTTGTCATGGCATACATTGAGAATCTCTACAAGCATTTACAACATTGATAACCATCATTAATACTATCCTATATGTAGAAAATCACAAAAAAATTGAGTACACGGCATTTTTTGGAAAAGAAATAAAAACTTTTGGAAAATTTTAATTTTAGTATATTGAATAAATTAATTTTCAAAATTCTTACTTTTTTAAGGAAGCACATCTCAATTTGTTTAAATATATATTGTTATATAACATTTAAATAAACGTTTCGATAATTATTGTGGAGTTATACGTATGAATTTCTCATCCGTATTAGATCAAAGGCTTTGAGTTTTGGTTTTGGATGTAAGAAAATTTTAAAATTTAATAGAGATAATTTTGTTGTTTGCACGAGTTTTATAAATTCAAATTAGTTAGATATCTGTGTATGAGGTGATTTTTAATTAAAATAAATCTCCCATAAAATTACATATATAGTAACATGTGTGACCCATATAACGATTCAAAGTCTTGGGTTTTGTCAACGAAATTCCCGTTGGAAGAAAAAGGGGAAGAATTTGTGGTCTGAATTGGTATTATGATCGTGGTGCTGTACATACATGAGTTCTTACGTCAGAAATATTAAAAGTTAGGAGATCCCTGTCCATATAGATGAGAGATAGGAACAGGTCAGTCAAATCAAAATGGCATAAAATATTGGCTTGCCAAATTTCCAAGTTTGGTTGACACCAAATGATAGGTATTTTTGTTGCAAATCCACCCAATAGTGACTAAATGAAACCCACATTAACTAGGAACATACATATATATGACTAGTCATTTAGGCTTTCAAAACACTCGATCAAGTCTATCAAACATATAAAAAATGGAATTTTTTTAATTAAGCGGTATTTGAGGTGACATCGTCTTTAGAAAAAAAATAATTACCGTAATTTATATTTTAACTACTTATTAATATTCCGATAATTATAATATGAATACTAACAATAATCATTATTATTTTTCTCTAACAAAGACAATACTTTGAAGACTGTGTAATTGATATAAAAATAGTTAAAATTAATAACAACTAATGAAGATTTTGGTAAAGTGATATCAATTCATCCTTTATAAATAGATCAAATATCTCGAGTTTGAGTATTTGATAAGGAAAAACACTAAAACTTAGAAGGGTGAGTTTTGACACTCATTCTATTTACAAGGCGGAAAATTTTTTGTATAGTTCGAAATCATATTAGTTAGATATCAAAAATTATTTGTACGATAAATAATTTAATTAAAAAATAGCTAAAACGATATGTAGATCCTAAATGACCAATACAACACGGAGCTTATACTTTTTTGGCACCAAACTCTTTCAAGCAAAACTTTGAAAATATACCCAAGACAGTGGACAAATCCCGAACCTCATAAAGGTGGTTGAATGGTTGAAATTGAAGTCTCCATGCAACCAAACACATTTTTGTTAAAAAAAAATTACATTGTTAATGTTCCAATAAAACCTATAAAATTGATTGACGTTCATGTTTGTTTTTGTTATAGGGTTGTTGAGATGCGGGAAAAGTTGCCGATTGAGATGGATTAATTATCTTCGACCAGACGTGAAGCGAGGCAACTTTACCAAAGAAGAAGATGACACCATAATTAAGCTTCACCAAACTTTAGGAAACAAGTAAAAATTCTATACCGATTAAGCTTCTAATTTAATCATATATTTACTAATTTTGGCCTTTAACTCTAATGACATTTTCTTTAATTTCAGATGGTCCAAAATTGCATCATATTTACCGGGACGAACAGACAACGAGATCAAAAATGTATGGAATACTCATCTGAAGAAAAGATTAGCGATGTTTAAGAATGGTGATATCGACGGAGATAAGTCTAAAGAATCATCCACTACCACCATCACCACTTCCTCCTCCTTCGCCTCGGTTATTTCCGGCAGAGAATTGGATTTGGACGGGGAAATTGATCAGCAATTGAACCAAGGTCCCGTGACCAAAAAAATTCGTGGCACCGAGACTACGATGGAAAATTCGGCAATGAAATTAGCGACGAAAGAATTTTCGAGTCCATCCATTTCCTCCAACAATTCCAATTCGACAAATTGTAGTCAAGTTGATGTTTCAAAGCCAGAAGAACACCAGACAGATGCAATATTTTCGAACTACATAGGACCATACGATGTTAAAAATGTACTAGTGAACAAACCGGACCAAGTCGAAAATAACTTGGTGGATCAGATCCCATTGGAATCGGATTTTGATTTTTGGAACATGTTAGATACATTAAGCTCGTTTCAGTCCAACAATGAAGGTGGTCACGATCAGTCGCAAAGTGGTGATCAAGCTAGCCATGAAAGCTCAAATCTTGGAAATGCATGCATTAATGAAGAAGATGAGAATAAGAAGTGGTTGCGTTATTTGGAAACTGAACTTGGTCTTGATGCCATAAAAGATGGAAGCCAAGAAAATTTGTCTGAAGATTATCAGTCACTAATTTCGGAAAGTTTCGATTAGTACGACGATATGCCATTCAGACCGGAGACGGAAATTGGATATTATTGTCACTTGTGGCCTTCATTATAAAATAGTTTAATTATGTCTAAGCTAATTCAGACATAGTTATCAGAAATTAAAATATCTAATCTTTTTTTTTTCCTTTCATATAGTTACATTTTTTTTGGCTTGTAACAATGCTAACCTACGCAATTAGTTTTGTATTAATAGGTCTTTGAAAATTATGGGTGGGGGAATTTTGTGGATATTGCATGTTTGTTTTTAAAATATTATACGTATGGTTTTAAGAATATGTTGTTCTCTCCCTATTTTAGAAGTTTTTACCGGGATTCAAACTCAAATGTGTAATTCTTTAAACGGTTCTCTTTTTCTTTCCACTTCTAACAAATAATTTCTTTGAGATTTGAACTTAAACATGCTATTCTCTCTACTCCTGACAATCTAATCAGATTCAGGAGCTACTATATATTTTTAAAACTAATAAGGAATTGCGGAAGGTTAGAAATCAAAGAGTTTTTTCCTCAATAGAAAAGTAGTGGAGAGGAACTCGTTCATAGTTGTATTAGTCAACTTGTGATTTGGATAAAATGTATATATTGTTGCTTTCCCTATAGCAGAAATGATGTATATAAATGCCCTCAAACTATAATTTCTTAGAATAGGATTTACTTCTTTAGGAAAGGGTTTTCTCTATTCTTAATGTCATAGTCTTAAGTGTGCGAAAACATCTTCATTTTGGATTTTTTCCCTATCATTTTAGGCCACTACTTTGGTGGCTTAATCACATCAATAAAATTTTGATTCATAAAATAAAAAAGATTAAACTAGCAATTTATTTTTTGATTAAAGTAATAATTTATTCTTGACAAAAAAAACTATCAACTTATTAGTTTTCATTGTGCAATTTCACATAATCTACTTCTATTATATATTTATTAATTACTCAATTGATCTAAAACAATTATGAGGGTATTTGATTTTGATAAATTGAGTATTAAATAACAGATATAAATTGACAATTTGTATAGTAAAAAAATAAAATAAAAAGACTGATATGTCTTTAAGAATCATAAGATAATGAATATGAAATATATTATGCTATAAATTTAACACTCGTCAAAGAAATTGAGTTAATTAAAGACTAATTAAAAAAGGGTTGAGTTAATTAAAGGCCACTTTCTTCAAACTTATCCATTAAGTGGGTAGGTAATTGTACGATATCGAAAGCTAACTTGATGATGAACTAGTGAAAGCGGCATTCTAACCACACCCTAAAAGGTACTTACTAGACAAATGTGTACAGGAAGTACAAGTCTTTTTTTTTTTGACATTACAACCGACAAAGAACTCCTAGTCACACCAATCAACCCCTTTAGACCTCACTGTAAAACCACATTTTTTCTTCTTTAAATATTTTAAATGCATGCAAGCAAATTGCCCTCCACTTGAAATTAACTAATATTTTATTGATATTGGTTTAGTTCACTTGATGATGATGATATATAGGAAAAGGAATTGACATCGGATTCCAAAATTTTCCATGTAGCCAATCAATTATTTTTTTATGCTTATTATTACAGGGACTTAAATCACATTAGTTAGTGTTTACAAGTGTAATTTTGCAATCCCCTAGATGGAGGACATGACCTAGGTGAAGAACGCCAAAAAAAGAAACCATTTGTTGTGCATAACAAGTCAATTAAGATCAGGGACATCATGAAATGTGGATGAGTTTTCAATCACTAAAAATCTGGAATGGAGAAGGAAATATCAACTGAGTAATCACCATAGATTTGGGCATTAGAAATGAAGAGATAGTTGATTACAACAAACTTGGAACAAAGAAGGCAAGTCACAAACGTGATTACAGCAAATCAGGAAGTCAAGGGACAATGGAGCAAGAATTGGAGGAATCAATGGAATCACACTAAATGGTGAGATCAAAGCTATCCTCTCTGACAAGGCAACAAGATTGACACCAAAACAATATAAATACACACCAAGGGCGACAAAGAAGGGAGCTTCAACGAATCAATCAAACCAACTCTTTTACCAAAAACATGAATATCATATTCTGTTAATCTTAGTGTTCCAGCTCAGTTATCTTAGTGTCTTCAGTCTTTGTTAGCATCCTCATTTGTTATTTTTATTCAAAAACGTTCAGTGATCAAGTCTTGTTGCAATTTCAATTTTATCTCAATTGTTCATCATTACTTATCGTACTATTGTTACTAAAGAAGTAAGGAACCAAAGTGAATGATTTGTGTCACTTTATCATTTCCAATCGTTTGATCCAAAAAGCTAGATTTTTCGAGTGCAATCTCATTTCGTAATCCACAAAATCCTGTTTAAGAGAACCATAAACTCTTTGACACGCTCTCAAAATTCGAGTCAAAAGACAATGTTGTCTTCTTAGTTTTCTCTCAAGAAAATAAGTTCATTACTTCATTACACTCATTGAATACATTCCAAAAATCTATATCTATGTACTCAAAACGACATTTGAACTTTGGGGTAATAATATTGATCAATAATCTTCCACAAAAATTTATTTTGACTACTTTGATGGTCTGTGTCATCTTTCACCATTTCAAATAGATGATACAACTAAGAATTAAAAAAAGAAAGAAAGAAAAGAAGTGGATGCGACAAATTCATTAAATGAGTCCAACTAATTAAGCTGAACTATAACATAAGAAGAAAACAAAAATGGTTGGTGAAAATGGGGTAAGCAACTGCCAACTCAAAAACAGGGAATATTATGTACGTTTGATGTATTTAATTTTCTCAAGTTTTGAGTTGGTCATTTTTGTCCATATTTAATTGATTAAACAGATTAATTAAACATCTCTTTCTTGCCCTTACCAAAACAAACGTCAATTTCCATCTGATTCATTGAATAAAAAAATAGAGTAATTAATTTTATTTGATTCATTGAATAACTAATTTTGTTATTAAGTGTTTGAATTTATCATCTCACTTGTTTTTCTACAAAGCCACAGAAAGATTAGCTCAGCTGCCTACCTTGTTTGATTATCAATATAGTAATATATTTTGCATTGAATTTACACTATGCAATTTATTTCAATCTACCGACATATAATTTACTGTTTTCCCTTCATAAATTTTCTCTTAATTGTAAATACAGTGTTTTAATTTTAATTAATTGACTTTTGATAAGTCATTTTATTTAATCGTACTGAGAATTGAACTCACAAATTAGGACGCTGAAGTTGATTTCGGTAGTAATGTGTTACAAGAATATTAGTTATTTGAATTAATTGTTACAATGACCAAGTTAAGCTTAGGACTGGTCATCTATTCTTCGTATATTTATTTTCCACAAGAAAGACTTCAGTTAATTACAGTAGTATACATAAGTCAATGATGTGACTTAGTCAATCTTTCTTTGTGCTCTTGGAAAGATAAACTTGTGGCCTTAATTTTTGGCCATAAGATTAATTAATAATCTAGTGAGAGATATATATTTTTTTAAAAATTTTTAGATATGATGACCTGATCGTCTTTTACCAAATCATTGGACCAGAAATTAAAACTTGAAAATTGAAAAAAAAAAAACTTGATTCTGTCTACTCAATTCATTTCTGTCCAACTATTTTTCTTGTTTTTAGAAGCATAAAAACTTACCCTTTCCGATCTTATACTGTGAAATGTTTTGACCTTATAAATCTTTCAACCAAAAAAACTCCATTGGTTTATGGTTTGTTACTTTCACACTGAAGAAAAATGTGGTTATCTTTATCTTTTTATTATGCAACTTACATGTTTGATTGAATTTATATGCAAACACTGCACAAACGTTTTACCAAACTACAATTTATAAGTCTAATATATTGGATCCTAACTTTTACAATATATCAAAAAGTTATATAATGTATACTAATCTAATCTGGCCTATTGTTTTTGTTTCTTCAGTCTATCCGCTACAGAAATATAGGCTATGTTCAATTTAGAAAACAATTTTTTAGTTTTTGTTTTCTATTTTGTTTATATTTCAAATTTTCAAAATTACAGTTTTTACGTAAAACCGTTTTAAATTACAGATTCACAGACTTGTTTATATGTTGTTTATGTTGACATCATTCAAATAATATATAAATAACAAATCAACAACATCTAAATTATAGATTTATTTACATATTATTTCCAAAATATAAAAAAATATTAACAATATATAAACAAGATACATTCAATTTGAAAATACAGAAAAACATCAACAACATACCATCATTATAAAAATAAAACTTCGTGAATTTAAAAAAATATATATGTGAATTTAAAAAATCACGCATGTACAAAAAAATATTATAAAAAATATCTGTAATAAACATAACTTGATTGTTCATAATAAATATTACAATTTTTTTATATCGGAAAAAAGTGCATATACTGGTGCTTTTGTTGGGTTCACATGGGCTTCAAATGTACTTGGGCCTATCACATGTCCACACTAATCATTTCATTGGGCGTTTTAATATGAAAGCCTAATTAAGGCCCAAATTCCACACACCCCTCTTCTCTCCTTCCACCTTCGAGAACCGAACTTCCACCTTGGCTCGTCGAAACAACTCCGTAGGACTCTCGCTTCTGAGACACCTCCACCACGACATCGTTTTACTCGTCTCCGATGGAATATTCCAACGACCTAAGGGAATCACTCTCGGATGAAGAAGAGGGCGAGTTAAAAAGCAAAGTGTTCTCGCAGCTGAAGCCCTGCTGTTTGGACCTTCTTCAGCTACTACAAAGCAATAACACCACCAAGGGCTCCTCCTCCGTACTCGTTTCCTTGCTTTGCGTCCTCTTCTCTGCTCCTTGCTCTGCTTTGCAGCCTTTCTTCGAGTAACGCCTTTTCGGAACCTTTCTTACTGTCGTTTTCAGTTTTATTTCTTACAATTATGTGTTCGCGGCATTTTTTTTTCTGTTTCTAGGTTGAATAAGGCAATGCTGTGCTGAAATTGGAGTTTCAATAGATACTGAATTTTCAATTTAATCAGTTTGGTTTCTGGGGAAAATATCGCTTCTTTTTGCTTTTTATATTCCATTATTAAGTTTATATGTTATTAATTTAAGTATTTGGAGCGGAAGTTTTGATCTTTGGGTGCAGAAATGTATAATTTTTTGTTTGAATAGAAATTTTTTGTTCTATAAGTATTTGATTTCAGATTTGATAATGATGTTGTTAATGGACGGCTGCTGTGGGAGCTAAAGTGATTAATTTAGAGGATTGAGAGGAAGTTTTGATCTTTGTATGGGAATTGAGTAATTGTATAGCTTCAAGTAGAATTTCTGTTAACATTTTTATTATTGAGGAATTTGTTTATGTGCGTTTCAGCTATACATTGTTCCCGTTGCTGCTGCTATTGGATGCAGCAGTTGATTGTAGATCACCTAAGAAGGATGTGTACGAGGAAAAAAATGAGGGTGCTCATTTATTGAGAGGACCACCTAAAGTGAGTGATAAGGTAGCAGAAGGCGTCCTGCAGTGTTTAGAGGAGCTTTTGAAGAAATGTCGTTTGGGGTCTGTGGATCAGGTAGGGAGGGAATGGAATACCTGAATGCTGATTTTACTATTACACATATCTAGCAAGAAGGATATATTTTTCACTTTGAATGTGCTGCTGGCAGATGGTTGTGGTGATGAAAAAGCTGGCTTTGGCAGCATCACTTTCTCCATCCCAGGCTTCAGAAGAGTTTTGTGAAGGAGTGATAAAGTGTCTTAAAGCTCTTCTTCTGAGTTTGCTTCCATGCTCAGATGAACGATGCTCATGTAGAGAGGTTTCTGGCGTGCCAGCACTCTCAAATAGCAGAGATATGCAGCCTCTACCATGTAGTCCTTCAGAATATGATTTCGAACGCAGGGAGTGCTTGTGTTCTTTCCTCCGGTCTCAAGATGCTTCGGTTGCAGTTGGGCACTGGTTGTCACTTCTTCTCAAAGTACGTCATGCCCCCTTTCACCGTTCCTTATGAGGGTCCAGCAACAACTAGTCTGATTATGTGGTTTAAATTGTTTGTTACTCTCTCTGTCTATTTTATTCTATGGAATTAATAATGCATTTTATTCTAAGGCTGCAGATATTGAGGCTGCACGAGGACATCGAGGCAGTGCAAAGCTCCGAACTGAAGCTTATATGACCCTTCGGGTACTTGTTGCTAAGGTAAGTACCAAACCTCTGTAGGTCACTGAAGAGAGAAGCTAGTTCCATCGCATGTGCAACCATCACATGTGTTTGCGTATGCTCTTTAAGTTTATTACTATTTGTTACAACGTGTTTCTAGTTTGTGAGCAAGTTGATGGTATATTGGAGAGTTAGATTGTTCTGGAAGAATTAGTTAGATTAAGTGGGTTCTATGGATAATGGATTTATATTTAATTTGTGAGCTTTTCTCATGAAAACTCACTCGCATATACATGATTGGCTTTTTAATTACGTTGCAGGTTGGTACTGCAGATGCATTGGCCTTTTTCTTACCTGGTGTTGTTAGCCAATTTGCCAAAGTTTTGCATGTTTCAAGAACGATGATAAGTGGGGCAGCTGGCAGTGTGGAAGCTTTGGACCAGGCGATCAGAGGCTTGGCTGAGTATCTTATTGTAGTCCTCGATGATGATGCTAATATATCTAGCCCTTCCAAGTTACTAGATATGAGTATTGGATTTGATTCCACTCAGAATGAATCTGCCCATGCATTTCTGGATGAACTGCGTCAAATTTCTAGTAGCTCAGACGGTCAGAGTAGACATCTTGCTGAAGAATCAACTGGTGAAGCAGAACTTTCAGTTGTCTCTGCGCCTGAATTTAAAATGGATACGGGCTATAAATCTGGAAATGAAATAGGATCTCTACGTGTTGATCATACAAGAGATTGGATTGAGAAAACCTCTGAGAATGTGAATAAACTGTTGAATGCAACCTTTCCACATGTATGTACAAATTTCATTTGGGGTTTTTAACTATTGATAATTCTCAAGTATATGCTGCAAACCTCTTGGTCATTGATTTGTAACCACCGATTGTTTTCTTTAACTGAAATTTTTTATTTGCGTAGATTTGTAATCATCCAGCAAAAAAGGTCAGACAAGGATTAGTGGCTGCTATAAACAGTCTGTTATCAAAGTGCAGTTACACTCTGAAAGGAAGCAGGCTGACACTTTTGGTGAGCTAATATTTGTAATCATTCTACTCTGCAGTTTGGCTGCTCATAAGCAGCTAATCTGACCCTTGTTCTTGTTATGATTGTTACTGATGCAAGATTATGAGTTGCTAGGTGCAACTAGATTGAGTTTTTTTTATGTATTTCGTTTGTATGGTTGGTGTTGAGACATGATATGCCAGATATATCCTACAGCTGATTTTCGAAAAAATAAATATTGAGGATAAGTTGGTTCTGATAACATTATTTTCTTTTTCTTCCCTTTTTTTTTTTGCATATTAAGAACAATTTTAATTTAGCACACTGTTTATTGTCTGGCAATGCATTTTTAAATCTTTAGAGAATTATTAGTGTGGTTGCATCTATTGTTAACCTGCAGGATTCTTTGGTTGGATGTTTATTTTGATTGGTAATATTGCAGGAGTGCCTTTGTGTTTTAATTATTGACGACTCTGAAGAAGTTTCGGCCACTGCTCAGGAATTTCTCGAGTATTTATTCTCATTGAGTGGCAGGCACCATCTTCACCATGATGTTGCCAACATTTTCAGCAGGTATATGCTGCATATGAATTACAGAATATTTCCATCTGAAAGCGATTTTCTGAGACCATTTTTTTTTTCCTTGAAAGGCTTATTGAGAGGCTTCCAAAGGCAGTTCTTGGCAAAGATGAAACAAGTGCACTCTCGGATGCCATGAAATTACTTGTAGTCATCTATTATTCTGGTCCTCAATTAGTTTTAGATCAACTTCAGTCTCCGGTAAAGTCTTGTTTTATTTTCTTAGTTATATTAAATACTTGTACCTTTGGCAAAAAAAATATAAATACTTGAACAATTCTTCTTAAATCAAGAGTTTATACATTGTTTTTAGGAATTTTTGGTTTGCTTTGAATTGCTGGACAAGTGGATTGCTACATGGTTTACTGGATGTATGGACAAGGCTAATAAATAATAAAGAAAGTATTTTTGTACTCTCCTTGTAGAAGATCCAGGGCCAGTTATTAACAATATGATTAGAGAAATAGGCATATTTTGCAGTTAACTGCTTTTCACTAGTTCCCTTGTACTAGCATTTATGGGCCAAGGAAAGTGATTTCAGTCTCTCTGGCGACTCTAATTATTGGTTTTTACTGCTGTAGTAGTGCTTTGACTATGAATGATTCATATTTTCCCTTAAAAGAAGTTTCCAGTTCTTATGTTTGTGTTTCCATATGCACAGGTAACAGCTGCACGATTCTTGGACGTTTTTGCCATCTTTATGAGTCACAAGTCAGCATTTACTGGTTCTCTTGACAAACTTATTTTAGGGCAGCTGTCCTCAGTTGGATATCTTCAATCAATTGCTGAGTTGAAACCTGGTTCCCTATCTGCCAGTGATTACCAGTGCATCATGGATGTTGTTCCATCTGATATCTCAAAGTTAAGAGATATCCATGTACAAGGAATACAACCCCCCATGGAATCCTTGCAGAAAAAATTTGAGCTCCCACGGATGCCCCCATGGTTTGCTCATGTTGGGAGTCAAAAATTATATCAGGCTCTTGGAGGAGTTCTTAGACTTGTAGGTTTATCTTTGGTAGCAGGTTGTTATTGCTCTTAAATATTTTATTATATTTTATTGAATGTATGTCTTGCATGTTTAGTTCTTACGCAAGTTCTTCCTTGCTTGTTGCCAGACATTAAAGGTGAAGGGCATTTGTCTGTTATCACTGATATTCCACTCAGTCATCTGCGCAAACTGGTTTCTGAGATTCGCGTAAAGGAATATAACAAAGAGAGCTGGAAGTCTTGGTATAATAGAACTGGATCAGGTCAATTATTGCGTGAGGCCAGCACTGCAGCTTGTATTCTGAATGAGATGGTATTCGGTGTATCTAGCCAAGCAGTTGATGATCTTGAAAGAAAGTTTCAAATATCTGGGTCAAAGAGCTTTTATTCTGAGCCTAATAAGTCCGTTTGGAAGATTTCAGGGAAAAAGAGAACCAACAGGGAGTTAATTGATTGCATTGGCAGAATCTTACATGAGTATCTCTCTTCTGAAGTGTGGAATCTGCCAGTAGATCATAAATCTTCTCTCGCACTAGCTGGTGGTGATGCTGAAGAAATGACTCTGCATTTCTTCAGTGATACTGCTATGCTGCAACAGGTACTTGCATTAAAAAAGAAAGCTTGCAAAGCTTGCAATTTTGTAGACTTTGTGAACATCATCTTCGTATACTTAGCACATTACATCTTGCTTACTGTATTTCATTTATTGTTCTTGAGCAGGTTATTATTGATGGAATAGGCATCTTCTCTATATGTCTTGGGAAGGATTTTGTTTCCAGTGGATTTCTTCATTCATCTCTTTATCT
>CAODLS011542108.1:0-15094 GCA_948243855.1 Flueggea neowawraea
TCATTCATAATGACATAGCCATACTTCGATACCAGTTCTTCCTTTCAAAACTCGCTCTTTGTCAATCCCCCAAGATAAACATTCAGTGTTCCTTCTTCCTTCACGATCTGTGAAGAATATATCCTGGTTTTCTTTTCCAATATCTAAGACCCATTGGGGGAGAGGAATTGAAATGTTTCCAGAACCATTTCCTCCATATTCATGGAATGCCATCACAACCTTCATATTTTAACAAGGTTCAAAAAGCCACTATAAGACATTTAAAAATAGAACTTAATTAGGCAATAGAAAATGAAAATTTAAGTAACAACCAATATATCTAGTGACAAGCAACAAAATATAAACTTCATAGGCAAATTGTTCATAACTTCTTGAGCTATAAGAATAGTTTTACAATCCAAAATATACACAATAGCTTTTTCAAAAAAAAAAAGAGCATAATTAGAGAGAGAGAGAGAGAGTATGCACTTTTTATCATACAAAAGTTTTGTCAGACAACTCACTATTCTTTTCATAACTGTAACTCCTCTAACGACTACGTACTTTATTTTTTATTTTATTTTTTAATTAAAAAAGCACTATGCATTTTATAATTCATTTATCATGTAAGTTGAAATGGAGGCTCAGTTAGTGATTACTAATCAACAGAAAGAATTTTCTCAAGACAAGTTTAAGATTCCCAAAGTAGGCCCAGCTCAGGTTCACTAAAAACACTATAGATTAAGTCATTATAATTTATTTATCAAGATGGTAAATTCACCTCACCACCAGGCCCACCACAACCACGAGAAATCATTTTACAATATATAAAATCAATGCCATAGTATTCTATTGATGTCAATCAAAGATTTGCAGAAAATGAAAAGTAAAGGAAAAAGTCACCTGCAACTTTAGCTTGAATTCTCGGATGATGTTAAACAGCTCCCTGTAGCCAGACCATACATATTTCTGAGGACTCCATGCTTCAACTATTCCCCACCAACAATCTACTGTAATTCCATCAACATTTAAAGACTTGAAATAACTTAACTCTTCTCGAAGACCATGTGGATCAATCAATTGGCAGAAATTGTTAATGTATCCATTCTGCACACATTATTTAAAACTTACATCAAGAAAGCATAAGACAACAAACCAATCACATCGTAGAATAAAATGAATGTGAAAAGATAAGCAACTCTCATGACTGGATGGCGTTGAAAATATAACATCCCATGAACAATAAATAAAGTGCCAAAAAGCAAACCATAAAAACTTACTGCAAGAGTGACATAAACAGGGATATATGGAGTGCCATTGAAATGACTCTCTTGTTCACTGGAGCGAACATCTTGTATAAGCTGCATCAATCATAGACATAAATTTTCAATTTGTACCCATATTAAGTTCACATAACAGGCAAAAAAGTTCATTGAATACTATAAAACAATACTTTTCATAATTTAGCTGAATGCCCGTTATATAACACACTGCACATCCAAACAAAACACTGCAACGAAGTTCATTTACCAATAGCTAGGTGACATGACAAATTTTGTTTTTACTAAAACAACAACGCAATACAATACAAAATACCATATCAAAAAAAAAAGTAATGTATCATCTGGAGAAGATGTTGTTTTATTATCCGAAACTGACTGCATTTTGATGCCTATGCTTAATCGGTAGTAATGCGCATAGTATAGGGATAACATGGGTGCCAAAACCAAAGACTTGTTTATGGCCATAGATGGATGATCCTCAAAGGGAATATTCAAGAACTTGAAATTTCATGGTACCTACTAAGTTTTCTTTTTCTTAACTTAGATCTCATCTCAGCCTTTTGGATGTCCTCAAGGGGAATAATCCTCTGAACTGACCACCAGAGGAAAAATAAAGTGCACTATAAACCCTACTTAATTGATGCCTGTTGAACACATTCTTTCATTTTTTTCTTCCTTCCTGATCTAATCAAAAATTCCACGTTAATCGTCAATTAATCTTGAAAATTGCCAGTTATCAAAATGATCATAGAATGGGGAAAGATGTACTAGAAATGATTACTAAGACAAACACTAATATTTAATCCATTATATCTTCTGTTGCACTAACCGGAATTTGTACAAATCAAAGACCCACACACATCAAAATACTTGAATTTCTACCTTTCAAATTTCCCAAGCTGCATTTCTAATGATCCACACTACCCAAAACTTAGATGTAACTTATAATCCCTAGTAAATGTTACTGCAGAATCAAAACACAAATATATGTGTGCGTGCGTGTGTGTGTGTGTGTCTAAAGGCACCTGATCAGCATCCAAGCACTCAACCGAATTGATAGGGCTACCGCCTGCGTATTTATCACTCCTCGAATCCCTCTCCGTCATCACCACAGAATCAAGAGAAGCCGGGGACAAGTTCTCATCAATCCTCAGAACAGACGCCTGACAGCTCTTCATCGAACCACTCGACAACTGACGTTCCACTGGCCTCACCCCAAACGAGGCCTAAACCCATTATAAATTAAACACAACCAGATAAAGAACCAAACAAAATCATATTGATTTAAAAAAAAACACTTAACTAACCATTTGAGAAGGTGGAGGGGACTGTTGATAAGTAGTCCCGTCAGGCTCAACAGTCCATCCAGCCTCACGAGCTAAGGCTGCGAGAACATCGTTCCTGTCAGCACGAGCAGGTAGAGGGAAATTAACATATTGCCTAAGCCCGGCAAGCATCCTCCTAGTAATGGCGCGACGGTGTCGTTCTCTGCGTTTGGTTCTTTCCTTCTCCTTTTCTCTCTCCCTTTTTCCTTTTCCACCGGAGGCATTGCTTCCGGGTGTAATTGCGGAGTCCGGCGAAGAGGCGGCAGCGGCTGAGGGTGGGGGGTTTGGGGGTGGGGTTGGGGTTGGATTTGGGATTGGGAATCGACGAGGAGATCTTGGTTGGTGTTGATGGTGTTATTGGAGTTTGGAGTGTTCATCTTCTGTAACTGAATTTACATGCCGAACGAGTATATGGAAGTTTTTTCGCTCTCTGCTTCGCGGTTCTCTCTTGCTAGCAGTGCTGCAGCTTTTTGGCTTAACTAGACACAGCCGAAGAATTACGGGATTTATCATGATGCATTTAAATTTATTCAATATTAGCAATGTGAAAATAACATTGCACCCAAAAAAAGGTGAAAATAACAATTTTCTGATAGATCTTGAGGTTTACCTTATTAGCCCACTTCGTCACTCGTGTTTCAAAGACAGCCATTTCAGTCCCTACAACTTAATTGTTTTGGTAGGTTTTGGTATTTGATTCTACCAAAAATTGAACTTATGACTTTTTACCGTTAAAATTAACTCTCACTACTAATGAGTTATGACTTAACTTTGCTAATGTTACTTAATAGAAATTATAAAAAGACCAACTTACCTTTTTTAAAATCTCAAATTTCCAAATCTCATCATCCCTCTATTTGTGAAACCATTGTGCTCTTTTATCTCTTTACCTCTCTTTTTTTTCTCTCTTTTTTGACAACAACATTACCATCACTAACTTCCACTCTTTTACATCTCTCTCCCATCAATCATCACCCACAATTAAAAGCATGTCCCTTCTAAAATGTTTGGGTTTTATTTGTTTAATATTTTACCTTCATTGATTCTTGAAGCAAACCCATATGATTTTCGAAGTTAATGAGAAGAGATATGAGATGAGTTTTGTGATAAGAGGACATTTGAAGTGAAACCATCTAATGAAAGAGAGGTTTGAGGCTCATTCTTGAAGCTAATAGTGAGAAGGATAAAAAGAGTTGAATAACATAATGTAAAGCATGCAGTCATGCTCAAAGTGTACTTTATAGATGATTATTTCAAAATGGCTTGTATGATTAAGCTATGCTAATTTTGAGAATTTATTTTCAACCCTGTTATGCTAGTTTTATTAGTTTAAATTAGTATATAAGCATAATGAATGTTCTTTTTGTATTCCATAAGCTCAATTTATGCTTTCCATGTTCTATTTGCTTATAGTAAATGTTCTTTGCATTGTTTTACCAAAAAAAAAAAGAACATGTGGCATGAGTCGTCGAGTGGTAAATCTTGTTTTGCATTGAAAGGTGCTGTCAGTGGTGAAGCGTGCTAGTGTCAAGAGGTGTCGTCGGGTGGTGTTAAGCCAATAGGTAGTGCTATAGAGAGAAACACATGGCTTTATGTTGAACAGCCACTAATGCATCTAGTCACATGGCATAAAGTTCTCTGGTGGTTAGGCTTGGAGAAGCAACATGGTTTGAAGATCACATACAAGTGGTTACATGGAAAATATAGTACATGTGGTTACAAGACATGGAGTGATAGTTGCATGAAAAGTGGAGAAAATGGAGGCACTTGTGGCAAGCCAAAGACTATAAAAGAGGAAGATGGCTTTTAGAGAAAGGGATCCACACATCAACACACATTTCTTCATTGTCTTATATATTTTCCTTTCTTAGTCTACTTTTTAGTGTAGTTTTTATCCCCATGTAATGTAGGAGTAGCAACAACTTAGTACTCAAACCTACAAATTTAAAGTGTTTTTTGACTTAATCCATGCTCAACAATCGTATGCTCTATTAGAAAAGAGTTCTCACTTGAGTCATGCTCGGCTCATGTGCCCCCACGCCTCTCTTAGAAGCACTTTCTAACTTGAGTCATGGTTGGTTCCCATGCAAATCGCAACCATTAAATTCATACATTGAACTCTAGTATAGTGCTTCAATCTTTGTAATCTTTTTGTATACACTTTGGGTATGGGAAATATTTGTTGTGAACCTAAGAAAAAAAAATTATAACAACTTTAGATGTGTAAGCCTAAGAGAGAATCAACCTTGTTAGCTTTAGAGGTATGAGCCGAGAATCAACCTTGTGTTGGCCTTAGAAGTGCTGAGGCACAATCAATCTCGTTGTAAGGCTTTGCTAGATTGGGCCGGAATCATCATTATAGTAAAAATTCTAAGTGAGACTTAGGTAGTAGATGTAGACAAGTTTGGTCGAACTACTCTAAATCTTTGTGTTCGTTGTCTCTCTTCCTTACTTACACAACTCTATAGAGGCACCACCAAAAATTCTCCAAGCAATTAAGTATTTGATTGATATGTGGAAATGATTATTTCATTAGGTCTGTTGGAGCATGCCACTTTGAAATTAGTGCTAAGGATCGTATTGTGTGAATTGTCAATACTATGAGTAAATAGGATATAGAACTTCCTCTAAATTGCTTAGCATTTTAGAATTGCATTATTTTATGGTTATGAAATTATTCATTATTATGAGTATTTAAATTATTTAAATTATGAACTTATTAGTGGTTTTTGTACACATGCATTTAAGAACATTTGAATTTCATTATATATACAGTTTTTGATTTCTTTGGCATTATTATTTGCCAGAAGTTGTATTGGGTTAAAAATTATGTTTTTATGTATTTTGATGAATTAAAGTGAAAAGAGAACTTTCAAATGGATTTTTAGAAAATATGAAAAATGATTTGAGACGAGAAATATCCTAAAGATAATTATTTCTGATTAAATTATAAGTGTAACTAAATATATATTGTTCTTTATATTTTGACAACTTTGGGAATTATACTTTTAATGTATAAAGTATTTTCAAATAGTACGTAAAATTTATTTCGAGAAACATTTTAAGAATTCGGTCACAAGACTTAAAATCCTTTTGAATGTTTCATTGCATGTATATGGGGCAAATATAAGATGTACTTGGTTTTCAAATAAGCTCCAACCAGCAGGAGAGGTAATTGCTAGATTGCTCAACTAGCAAGAGAGGTGATTGCTAGAATGATCTGCTAGCGTAAAAGGTAATCGTTAGCTCCATTTTGATTCATTCGTATGAATTTCACTTTTGCCCTTATTACGTATATGTATATTGCAATGTGTTTTATAACATTTAGAAAATGGTATTGGTGATAATTCATAAATAAGATTTTTGATTAGTTCGATATCTATTTATAAGAGTATATGTTTTGCTTGTAAATTTGAAAATGAGAAATTATCATTGCTTTGAATTTTGTTTGAACAAGTATAAAATATGACAAGTGTGTCAAAATGAATTTTCAAATTTGAGTTTGAAAGTATAATTGAGTTGTACGAATGTATTTTCGTTTGCCCTAACATTGGCTTACTTTTATTGAAGTTAAATTCTATACTTTGTTGATAAGAAAATTAATTTGGTTCATTGCTTTGGTTGCCTTGGAAAATTAACAATAATAAGAAAACTCGAACATTTAAGAATTGTGAACGCCGCCTCGTAACCTGAAAACACATTACACAATGAGATCCAAATGCTTCCCGATGGAGTCTCCGATGCTTAAGTCAATAGGTAGTTTGACAAAGTATTAGTAAGTGTAGAGATTATTGCATACCTCAGCAAGTTGTCTCTGGTCACTATTTATAGAATGGAAAGTTGGTGGAGTAATATTTGTAACGTTCCTTATCAATAATAATTGTAACGTTTCTGTTACAACTTCATCATCAAGTACATTTAAGGGGCTTTTTTACTCATGCCATATCAATTGCTCCCCACTCTTTTCTTCGAATTTTTTGAAGCGAAGAGTAAAAACTTTTACATAATTGCGAGTTGAGTTTCGTTACAAACATTTAAGACAAGTGCCATTCTGAGATCATTGTGATATTTGGGGGCTTCCCACAAATTTCATACCTGTCCAATGCCTTCTTGTGATCTTTTATATCAAAATTTTGTTGGGCTCTTTATCCACCCAAGCCCATGCCATTTGGCTGTTGGTGGCTTTTTCCTCCTCTGGGGTCCGTGTCTTTCCCTCTCTTTTTCTTTCTTTTTTTGATTTTCTTCCTCTTTTATTTTGGCTCCAATAAGATCATTTCCTTAATTTGCACACTCCAGATTCGATTTCTCCTCATTGATCTATGCAAATTTACTTCCATGATTTGTGAAAATAATTTTTTTAATCATTCCCATTTTATTTCCGAGGCTTTTTTTCAATCTGTCTTTTGCCAAAGTCTATAGCTTCTCTAATGCTTTCTTAATTCTTCACACATAGAGGCTACTCCTCCTTCTCCTTTCGGTCCGATTGGATTTCCATCGGCCTCCTTCTACAGCTCGATTTCCTTCCCTTTTTCTTTTCATTCTTCTTTGTTTTCTTCGTTCCTGCTCTTTTTTCTTTTTCTTCCATTTTTTCTTGGTTGATTTTATTCTTATGTTTTTTTTTCCTTTCATGCAGTGGTGGTCTCGAGTAGGCTATGTTGGCGGCAACGATGGTGATTTCAGGCGGCGGCATTCTTGCTTGAAAAGGCATTGTGACATGTTTTCGAATTGATGGGTGGTCACAACCTTTCCTGAATGACTTTGGCTTCATCAGTTGTTGATGCTGGCTCGTCACATCTTGTTCAAAATTTTGAACTAGTGGAAAATGATAAAAACAAACGACATTGTTTCCTTCAGCGTACAAGATGACAAACCGTTTCACTCAGCACGCAAACATCCAGTAACTAACATCCAATGACCGCTCGTTTTGCTTCTCTCGACCAGACGACAGTCCTATCCTTTTGTCATTTCGCCTCTACCTCAGACAACACTGCGCCTCTCCTGACCAGATGACAGCCTTGTCATTCGTCGTTTCATCCCTAGCTCAAACGACTCTGCGTCTCTTCTCACCAGATGACAACCTCGTCATCTGTCGTTTCATCCCTAACTCAAATGACAGGTCGTATGGCCCTTTCAACAGATGACTGCTCGCTCAACTTTAACAACACGCTATTCATAGTTGACTGCCTTGCTTCCTCAGATGACTTGCCACCCATAACGGAGCAACGACATGCCTCTTTCCCCATCAGCTGATTTGTCTCTCACTTCTGACCTTACAACATACCGTTTTCTTTTACAGCCGACCTGTCGCTCGTCTTTCCTCACGACCAAACTAGCGACATGTCGTTTGCTTCCTCAGCCGACTCACCATGCGCCTTCCTTCACAACCAATCACGCGCCTCTGTCTGACGACATGATGTTTTTCCCTTTTACCCCTATCTATCATTTAGTTCTCTAGCGTCCATCTAAAACTTTACACTGTTTTGCATTTAGCTAATATCTTTTTTGTTTTGTTTTGCTTTTTTTTTTTCCAATTGCGTTTCAAGTTTTTCTAATTTTTATTTCTTTTTACAGGTCGTTCCACTTAAAACCCTTTTTTCTAGGCCGACAACATGTCTTCATCACTCAAGATAGGTGTAATTTTTACATTTCATTTTCTATTTTAATCTATTTTCCTGTCGCTCCATTAAGTTTGTCGATGGCTTGGTGTCAAGTATTTCTTTGTATCCACCCCGAGGAGAGATAGAGTTCATTATCTCTACCGTATCGCGGAGTTCACTAACTCGCACGAAGTCCACCACCTCCTGAAGTTCATTACATCACTTCACCACCTCGCAAGTGCTCGGGAATTACATCTTGGATCAGTCTTCACCCTACCACCACTTGGGCGTTTAGGAACCACTTCTTGGAGAGCTTTACCCCCACCATTTTGTGGACGTTCACCAATTTGACTATCATGCCATGTGCATCATGTGGAGTTCACTACCTCGTGCTCACGGAGCTCATCCACTTCATATAATTCACAACCTCGGGGAGTTTTCCATCTCCCTGTGGAGTTCATCATCTTGACCCCACCTCGCAGAGTTCACCATCGCCTTATAGAGTTAACCTCCTCGTGAGGTTCAGCATCTCGACCCCACTTCGCGGAGTTTGTCATCTCCCCGTGGAGTTCATTATCTCATAGAGTTTACCCACTTGCCGAATGGAGTTCATCGAGTAGTTTGTCATTTCCACTCCACTTGGTGAAGTTCGTTATCTCCCATTCTTATTCATGTGTTTTTCTTTCTTGCACAATTTGTATGTATCATTGCTCCCTAATCACTTGGTCAAATGACTTTTTAGGCAAGTGATTTCTGTTAATTCTTAGTAGTAGTAAGAGTTGACTTGTTTGTTGAGGACGAAGTAGACAAATTGTCACGTACACTCATCACAATACTATTTGGGGTATCACTTGCCACATGCCTTAATGAATAAATTGTTGTGTGTATTCATGGAAATACCATGTGGGGTTTAATTTGCCACACGTCTTAACAAATAAGTTGTCACGTGCACTCATGACAATACCACTTAAAGTTTCACTTACCACACGCCTTAGTGTTTTATCATTAGTCAACGCCTAATCTTCCACAAGCTTGACGACTATATGTGATGTTCAATTTTCCACTGTGTGTGTTCTACAATAAGCACCAGGTTTTATGCAAGCTTTTTGCTTCATTGCCACATTGCAATCTATCCTTTCATCGCATGTTTCCATAGTGAGAGCTTGGTTTCCCACAAGCTTTTCTACTCACTTGGTGTATTTGCCATGTGATAGCCCAATTTCTCGTAAGCTTTTAAACTCACGATTTAGCTGTTTTTCGGATGCTCCTGGTGAGGGCTTGAGTTTTAACAAGCCTTTTTATTCACTCAGTTCTAGCAGCCTTTTATTCTTTATCGCATGCATAAATGGTGAGAGCCCAATTTCTCGCAAACGTTTCTACTCATTTTGCGTTTCAATGGTTTCAAGATGGTTTTTATGCGTTGATGGTGAGGAGTCAATTTTCAAACTCGCAACGCGTTATGCCATTTTTGGTTACATAGGCCCGATTTCCCGCAAACCATTTTTGTTTTGTGTGAGCAAGCACTTGGCTTACATTAACTTGTTCTTCATTCACAAGAATATTTATTCATGCATGAGAGGTGGAAAAGAAGAATGCTATTCATTAAACAAAAATTACACAAGAGAAAGTCAACAAAAACTTTAAGTATTTAACTTTTCACCACCATCTAAATTATACTCAAGGGACAAAGCGTGATGTTTGGAATGACATCATGCCTAGTTGGTCCTATGTTGATTACTTCTTCAATCATCATTCCTCCTTAGTTGCCTTATTTCATTGCTCGATTCTCCTCACAATGCTTCATTGTAAATGAATGAGTTGAAGTGTCCCTCTCGATGTAAGGTCTCGGTACAATTCTTTAGTTCTCGATAATTGTTCGTGTAGTGTCCACTTAAGTCATGGTACTAGCAGTAGGCATCTCTAAAGACCTGTCAATTCTTGGGGAAAAGAAGATGAGTCAAGACCCCTCTATTACCGCTAAGATCATTGACATTGACTTTTTCAGTGGCATGTCGTTCTTGGTTCCCACGATCAGCAAAACAGGGGCTAATGAGTGCTCTAGAGTCTCCCAACTTCTCTTTCTTCTTGTTGGACTCCCCCTACGCCTCTCTCTCTTTCCTCTTCTTCTCCTTGTTGTTCTTGGTTCCCACGATCTTTATGACTTCATACTATAGTATATAGTTGTTTGCACAGACGAAGAGATCGGTCAAGGTCTTGGATTGCTCTAAGGACAACGACTCCTGTAATTGCACCGATCGTGTCCCTTGTAACATTGCGACCACCGCTACTCTAGGTTGTGGATCATGAACTTCGAGAGTGGCATTCATGAATCTCTCCACATATTATCGAAAAGTTTCCTTCTCACTCTACCTTATGCTCAGTAAGTAAGTGGCATCCTCTTTCCTCTTGATTTTGCTGATGAAGGCATTGAGGAACTCCTTCCTGAGCTGCTCAAAGCAAGAGAGTGGCGCCTCCTTTAACCTATTGAACTAGGAACGCATGACACATGATGGTGTCCTCTCATCCATGAAGTATCATGATCGTCTTATAGTTCTAGATGTGCTCGTGCAGGTCCTCCTTTTCTGAGAAAGTTGGCAGTTGAGGCATCTTAAACTTTGGAGGAAGTGATTTCCCCAAGACTTCTTTGGTGAATGAAGCTTTGGCTTTCTACTGCTCTTCCTCCACGGGAACCAACTTCCTTTGCTCAAGAACTTCCTCGATCATCTTTTTCATGTCTATCATCTCTTGAACATTCATCGTGGACTGGTGCTCCACTTCATCCTTCTTTGGAGGAACCCTCAGTTTTTCTTTGTAAGTGTTTTCCATCACTTTGGGGTAGTTCTTCTTCCTGACATATCATGAACTTTAGGCACTGTGGCATTGAGTTGCTCTTATTGAGGCAATGGATTCTAATGCTCAGGAACATAAGGAAGTTGATGATGACTTTCGTGTGAAGAACCACTTCTTTCTGTTGCTTCTCCATTTTAACCATAGGCGCACAAAGTAGGTGAAAGAAGTGTCTGGGGAAAAAACCACTGGAGCAAGGTCGCCATCTCTCCTAGGGCTCTCTGGTTCTCCTTGTTTTGCTTCCTCAACATCTCGTAGTCGGCAAATGGAACAGTAGGGATGATTGTTACTAATGGCCCTACTCTAACTCTGACACCAACTCTTCTCATCTCCTCCTCTTGATGTTCGACCCGATCGAGAGGTGTCTGCACTATGATGAATGTTGTAGATGTTGTTGAATTTCTTCTCGAAAGTAGAAGAACAAGGTTTTTCATTTAAGATTATCACAGACAATGTCAATTGTTGTTGCCTCGATTCTAGCAACAATAAAGAAGTGAACACAAACAATTGAGAATCGTGAAAGTCGCCTTGTAACTTGAAAATACAGTACACGATGAGGTCGGAATGCTCCCCGAGGGAGTCTCCGACGCTCAAGTTAGTAGGTAGTTTGGCAAAATATCAGTGTGTGTAGAGAGTATTGTATACCTTAACAAGTTGTCTCTGGTTACTATTTATAGAGTGGAGAGTTGGTGGAGTAATATTCGTAACGTTCCTCATCGATGATAATTGTAAAGTTTATGTTACAATTTCATCAAGTACAATTAAGGGGCATTTTTGCTCATGCCATATCAATTGCATACTAAACTCATGATCAAATAAAGTAGTTATATTTAAAATTACTTGTGCATTTTTTTATTTGTAAGTTACGTGTTAGAATGGGATTTCAAAACTTTATTATTAGTGTATCTACTAGTATTTAGCTATATTTTTTACTTCATGGTTTATTTAGTTATGAAAACTAAACTCAATGCATAAATTGTTTCAAGAGATTTGAACTAATTTTAGCTTTATGTATAAAATGTTTTTGTTGTCTCTTATTTACTCATTGAGTACGTGGTTTCGCTCATCGCCCCTCCCCCCAAACCTATCAGTTTTATAGGTCCCTTTTATCTTTCTAAGCCTTGAAGTCCTTGATCAAGAAGCGAATACATCATTCGTGCAGCTTGATCTTACTTTGTTTTGTTTTGAATTGTAAGTTTCTTCTTAGTTGCTCTGTAAGTATATATATAAAGTTTGATATAGTAGATAAATGATAATTGAGAAATTAGTTTGATGTTGACGTTAATTGTATTTAGATGTTGTTTGGTTGGATTTGTTGCAGAAAGTTTAGTCTAGATATAGGAAAACTCTACAACATTTTTGCCAAGTCTAAGGTTTATCTTGATATTGAATTTTCAATTTTAATAGAATATTTTGGGCAAATAGTGAAAAATAAATTATCAATATTAGAAAGTTCTTAGATTCAAGGTGTTTGGGTTTCTAGGTTAGCCCCGCTCCTTCGATTCCTGCGTCGGTCATGGCCAAATTCGGGTCATGACAACTTCTTACCCAATGCAATTTTTTTTAATTCGAAAACGATCTTCAAAAAAATGGATCATTATCTTTTGAATATAATGCATTCTTTTTCTTGATTAAAAAAATTCTTGATGTTCAAAAATTCATTGGAGCATTGATAATGGTTTGTAAAAGTTTTTTCTTCGATTTTAGGTTTTTCAAATTTAATAGAGCTAGAGAGAAAGATATCAAAAGGAAGAAAGAGGTGATATGATGGGGAGGGGAGAGAAAAAGATAGGGGGGAGAGAGAGAGAGAGAGAGAGGTAATATAGATAATAAGTAAAATAAGAAAATGATAAATATAAGATTAGTTTTGTTCTTTAAAAAATATATTCTATGGGTTTCACAAGCTATATAACTGATGTTGATGTGTCGTATTCAACATAACTTATGAATTTGAAAATAAGGATTGAGACAAATGTTTGTACAACAAGAGGGATGAAATTGACTAATATAGTGAATCGTATGGATTTTCAAGTAATTCACCCTTATATAAATGCTAATAAAAAAGGCTATTATTTACACCATAATTTTGTTCAAACCAAGAAAGGAAACAAATCTGTAACAAAGGCCACTCAGGGGAGCTTGGCCTTTAAGGAAAATCCTATGGAATGGAAAATCAAAAAGTAGAAGAAAGAAAGTCCAAAGGAGGTGGCAGTTTTGAAATATTTCATTGGGGAGCAAGATGAAAATAGAAAGAAGGTTAAGGAAGGAAATATAAGAATCAAATCACCGCAGATTAAATCAATAAAGAAAAGTCATATTTTTCCAAGGAAGAAGAATAATTTTCAAGAGAAATTAGTGGAACCAAGATTGATTTCTCGAGTTGCCGAAAATGATCAAGCAAAACAATATGAATAGGCAATAATAGACATTGCAAAGGGACCTCCTCTTCAACACAACACTCCCCTCTTATGGTTTAACCAAACCCCCTTAGTATTTGTTCTGTGTTTTGTTCTTCGTCATTAGCTCTCTTTTGTTTTCTCTTACATTTTTCTCTTAATATCTTGTACTCAATTTTTATTTCAATAAAACTCTCATTCATCATTATGTTTTTTGTAAATTGTCTAAAGAAGAAAAGACATACAAGTTTCATCCCTTTACTTCCTACAATCGTTTTCATTAGAAGTTAGGCAAAAAATGGTGCAAATCTCTTTCTAACTTGGGAAAACTTAAAATTCTATGGTATGCCACACATCAATCTAAAAGCCCGAATTGTCTTCCTAATCAAAAATTAGGAAACAACTATATAATAATAACATGTATTATGAAAAAGGTTTATTGTAGATTTTGTGATCAATATGATTTACATCTTCAATCTAATGATATCTAAAAAAACTACTTAATGATATTTCGAAAAAAAAAAGTAAACTAATGATATAACAAATGTTAAATGGTATATAGGAGGACAACCATTTGATAATGCGATTTGCAATCAAACAGTTAACAAGTCACCTGAAGTCCAATTCATTTTTTTATAATTATGCCAATATATTTAGTCCATTAGATCCTTTTTTTTTGCCAAGAGTCCTCAGGTCCAATTTATGTAAAATGTAAATACAAAGATTGATGAAACAAAACATCATATTAAATTTTGAATATGTGATGACACAATAATCACTCTAGAGAAGGTTGAATACATTGATTGGCTCTTTTGTGTCTTTCTTGCAAAATCATAACACTTAAACAAATTGATAGTAATAAGAGAGTGTGTGTGGGCAAGTGAAAATAAGCTAAAATAAATTAAATAGTAAAGAGAAATATCAAACATGAATATATAGTGGTTCGGCCAATTCTCAGTGCCTCCATCCACTCTTTGAGCTCTAAGCTTGAGTTCTACTATGCTAGCCTCTAAGGCTCTTTCTTACAACAACCAGTTTTCAAGCTAAGTGGGAACTTGTCTGTTACAACTAGTTGATTTTGGTTCAACTATAAACCAAACGAAAACTATGAAATCACCCCTTGATTGCAATTTCCTAACTCAATTACAAGTGTTTTCTAACTCTTACAATGGTTACAAAGGAAGAACAAAGTGGTGAAATTTTGGTATAGGAGAATAAAGCAAACTAACCACAAAACAAGGCTAGTCTTTGAGTGCCAAATGAAGAATTGATGTAGCAAGAAGTTTGGTAACCTTATTTTGATCTTCAAGCCTATATTTATATTTTTAGACCCATTTGAAGTTGATTGAACCGTTGGAGTAGCATAAGGACTAGTTGGAAAATTATCATGAAGTTATTTTGAAGTTTTCATTATTCATTAGTCAACTACCAGCCTTAGTTGTAACTTCTGTCCAATTGGGGAGTCGACTGCCACGCTTCCTGTAACACCCATACCTATATAACATATATTTACTTAACTCGGAAACATATAAAAGCATTTGCATATATATCAACTAGATTACAACAAGTACAATTTACCAACACAAATATGACTGAACTATTAAAATTCGTCAAAATGTAATATACAACATATAGTACAACTCAAGTCTAGCAGACTTGGTACAAAA
>CAODLS011542155.1:0-10042 GCA_948243855.1 Flueggea neowawraea
TGGTTTGTAAATTTTGTTATATTCAATAATTAATTATAGTACCAATAATACATTGTATTCTAAAGATTTTTTTAATAATTTTCAAACAAATTAATTATTCTACTAGTAATTACATCACATAATTTTAAACAAAATTAAAAAAACTCATTAAATTTTATTAAATGTAATGAAATAAAAAAATAAATAAATTAAACTATAGTAAAAAAGTAGAAGAAATTTGAAAAATGTAATTACAAAAAATAACTTTGAGAAATATAGAAAACGTAATTGTAATAAGAAAATATATAAATAATTAATAAGAGCAATTTAGAGCAAAATAAATTTTTGAGAGAGAAAAAATAGTGTGAAATTGGTAGGAATATGGTAGGGGTATTTATAAGGTTTAAAAAAAAGGAAAATGGCGATTTGAACCGCTAGTTCGATGGTTTTTAAAGGGATAGAACTAGAACCTAAACCGTAACCGTCCGGTTTTGGTCGGCCGATTCTGGTTCGGTTCCAATTTTGAGATATTTTGACTGATCTGTTTTCGGTTCGGTTTGCCAGTTCCGGTTCAAAATTTACATGTCTACTTTAGTTGAAGTTATTTTAGTCTTAATTGTGTATTTTATAAACAGTTTAAATGTTTTAAACGGTTCCTTATCGCGTAACATGTGATACATGACCTGAATAACAACACGAATCATATCGTGTAACCCGCTTCATAATCGTGTCGTGTTCAGATTATGCATAATTGGGTTCAGATCATAAACGGATTGACATGTTTAACCTTAAAAATGCCAAAGTTTAATGGTCACACTGAAACAAAAACGACTTTAGGTATTTTGCATATCAACTTAGAAACTTCAGGTACCATCAATGAAATTAACTCACTACAAAACTCACCAAATATTCTATATACTCTACTCTCCTAACAAACCCTAATGTTTTCGGCTATGAACAAATGAGTATCATTTGGTGGAGACAATGAATTAGCAGAATTACACATTTAGGGGCTTGTGTAACGTAAAGAAAAGCCATTAGAGCATCTCCAATTGTGCCCTTTATTATAAAGTGCAATTTCAATATAAATAAAGAATATATTTAATTATATAGAACAAACAAAATTATTTTTCAATGCAACTCTTTAAAATTTAATAGTTATTTGTAGAAACCAAGAACACTCTAGGGGTGAATAGAATGTTCCAAGCATTTTTGTAATCTTTTTGGTTTTCTTGCAAACACACAAATTAGTTCAAAAAGTTATTAATAAGGTGCAAGTGTATGATTGTGCATAAACAAAATAAATTAAAGTAAATAGAGTAAACAGAGATACAAACACAGATTTTGTAGTGGTTCGGCCTTCTTTAAATTGCTTACGTCTACTCTCCAAGAAACTCTCTTGAAATTTCCACTAACTAGTCACTCAAAGGCTTCCTTGTACACTTTACAACTTCACTTTTAGCTTAGTGAGAGCTTTCAACTCTCTCGATTTGATTTCTGACTTAAATCCTACCTAAAAACAAAATTTGATTTGATTTACGACTCAAATCACACATAAAACCCAAGTATCTAGTCTCTCAAAATCCAACCTAACAAGTCCTAAACCCAAATAGATTCTCTCAACAAATCTGAAACTTTGCATAAGTTGCTAAGGGTTTACAATGATAGAAAATGAAGAACAAACAAAACTCTAGCAAGTGTTGCTGTGGAGAATAAAAAATTGCTCTTGATTGGTCTTGAATGCTCTGGAACGCCAAATGAGTGCGTAGAGTCTATGTTCTTGTAGAAATTCTGATAACAAATGGCCCTTTATACTTGATGAAAAATTACTGAAATGATCCTTGAATAGCATCATTTGATTGGCCTTTCACAAACTTTCAAAATCTGAAATTATCATCTTGAAACTCGCATGAATATTTGAGACACGAGTCTCTCTTCATTTTCAGCGTGTTTGGCACATCCAGGGCATGAGACATGTGTGTCAAGGGGTGAGACGCGTGTTTCACACTTGATGAAGTCAAATTGGATCGTTTGCTTTGTTTTTTGACACTATTCAGGTAGCCGTTGGAGAAATTCGAAATATCTGGCGAGAGAAGTTTCAACCTTCAATCTTCCAACAAACACGAGTGGCAGCCTTCTTCCGTAAACGACAACAACAAAAAACGACATGTAGTTGAACCGGGCACACAAAACGCACGTTTTAGAGGGTGACACGTGTTTTAGCCGCCGAAACTTCAAACATGAACTTCTTTCGTATCCAAGTCATGGGTCAAACGGTTTGATTTCAACTTGTGACTCCTGGGATAATTTTAGTAACTCCAATTCATCTGTAATCTTCACTTAATATACTTATTCAAGAACTTTACATACAACCATGCAAATTTTTATTCACATAATACTTTTGTTTATTATTAAAAATATTTTAAAATAAATAAGGGTTCAACATTTTTTTGTTAGTTTCTATAAGAAGATCAATTTTTAATTATTTTACTTCTCTTTTTATATTTTTCTTTTTATTTATTATATTTTCAATCAATAGAACTAGATTATCATTAATGTGTGTATAACTTTTTACAACTAGTTAGTGAAAGACACTATTTATCTTATTTTTAAAGATAAAAGTGTGATAAAAAGAGTATTGAAGTTATATTTGAGTCAAAACTCTTTATTATAGATAAAAATACTAATATAAAGAGAGCATTGAAAATACTCTTAGTGGCTTATTTGTCACTTTTTTCATTTTTTTTTAATTTATCCCACTTTTAATTTGTTTCTCATGCTCATCCTTATGACCACTTCATTATCACGTAAACTCTTTCATTTAAGTCCCCACTAACTATTTATAACATTATTACACTGACGAATTTTCCTATGGTCAATACAAATACTTGTTACAACATACTAATACTTGTTTATATTTCCAAAATCAAGTGTATATTTAAAATATTTAGTCTTAAATTTTATCATATTACAGAATAATTGAGTAATATGTAAAATATTTATAATCAAGAAAACTATATGAAGAATTAATATGAATAAATCGTAGTATTTAGGTGGATTAACACAATAGGCAATTGCAAGTAAACCGTTGCAACAGAAACACTGCATCAGCCTTAATATATATGGTAGTGTACTATAGTCAAGTAAGAAGTTATTATTAAATTAACGAGTTATATCAATCTTTTTATATATAAAAGTATGAGTCTCAGAAATCAGTGACCGCAACAGGGACATTTCAACTAGGTTGACAACCTCTTTATGCTCATGAGCTCAATTTTATTAAATAAAAAAGAAAAAAATATAGAAGAGTTTGTTAAAATCAAATGAATAGGCAAAATAAAAAAACTATCTGCTACTAGATAAAACATAATCTTTCAACTCTATTTAAGTCATCATAAATAAGAGAACCACAAAAACTGAGAAAAAAGGCCACCACTCGAGGTTATCAATAGACTGGCCATGATTGGCAAGCCTATCTGCCACCCCATTGCCTTCTCTGTAGATGTGAGAAACAACAACCTACATACCAGACAACAGATTCATGCATTCTAGCCATTCAAGGTAAACTCGCCAAGGAACCAAAACAGAACAAGTTTTAACTAGTTGCACCACATAAGTAGAATCACTCTCTAACCATAAGCTATGCCAACCCATCTCCCAAGCTTTCTTAATAGCGAATATGGCCGTAATGAGTTCAAAAACAAATGCAGGAACACGTCCAGGTGGAGTGGAGAAACATCCCATGGGAAATCTTCTCGGATTACGAAAGATGCCACCCGCACCAGAAGAAGAGTCACAAGATGAACCGTCGGTGTTGACCTTTACCCAATTTGGTGGCCGTGCTTGCCATCTAACAAAGAGAATCATAGGAGCTCTTGACGGCCTCCCTTGGATGTTGAGCTGCCTTAGAATTCATGGTGCCAACTTGAAAATAATTTGCCACACTAAGAGCACCCCAAATCCGTCGGAGGAAAAAATGAACCGAAGGCTGAATTTCCTAAAAAATAGCATTGTTTCTGGTTTCCCAAAGTAACCAGACAGTAGTCACTAGGGCCGTTCTCCAATAAACACGGATCTGTGAGCTGAAGAGTAAAGTAGTAGCATGCTCAAAAAGATCAACTAGAAAAGTGAAAGATGGAAAATATTGACTGGAGAGGACCCAAACCGCTTCCCACACCATCTTCGCAAAACTACAGTCTGAAAACAAATGAGAATTAGTTTCAATAGAACCACAACATAATCTGCACATAGAAACCATATTGAATCCACGACTAGCCAAAGCATTTCTATTGCTAGTTTACCATGCACTGCTTTCCAACAACTAAAAGAACGTGATGGAGGAAAGATCTAAAAACTTGTCTTTTTAGATCCCTACAAATGTCAAATATATCAAAAAATTTAAAACAATGCCCCAATAACAGGATTAATATATGGTAGTGTACTATCGTCAAGTGGTGAACTTACTTACCACTATAGAATTAACATCCACTACATATGATGTCCAGCATTTGTTAGTATTGCTCTGTTGGATATTGGTATAATGTGAGTGAGAGATCGATTTGCATTCTGTTGTCCTTTTTAATCATAAACTTGTATTTTTCTCTTGTTTTCGCACATTTGGAGGTCTTTAATGATAAAAAATTCATATTGTATAATTGTCATTTTTAAAGTATCTCTAATGGTGCTCTTTATTATAAAGTATAATTTTAGTATAAATAAAGAGTATATTTAATTATATAGAGTAAAAGAAAAAAAATTTGTTCTTCAATGCAACTTTTTAAAATTTAATAGTTATTTTGTTAGTTCCCATAATTATTTAATATATTTTATTTATTTATATTCTCAATCAATAGAACTAGACTATCATTAATATCATATAATATAAAAAATGTGTATAACTCTCTATAACTAGTTAATGGAAAAAAACTTTTTATCTTGTTTTTAAAGATAAAGAGTGATAAAAAGAGCATTAAAATTGTAATTTGAGTCAAAATTCTTTATTATAAATAAAAACACTAATATAAATAGATCATTGGAGATGCTCTTAAGGAAATATCTTTACTATTTTGTGCACTCATTGATGTGTTATTGAACTTGCTTAATTAATGTTAGTTTAATTGATGACTGTTTAGTATTGTAAAATTTCTAATATTATCTTATAAATTTGTTAAAGGCATTTTTATCACATTCTATTTTGAAATAGATAAATTTTACAAAATTTGGTAGAATTCATTTGCTATCCTAAAATTTTGCATTTAAAATCAAACATTAATGAAATGTATAGTTGGAAAAATGTTTTGGAGTTTTAGTTTCTCAAGTTAAGCTTTAAAGTACTTCAACTACTCAACTTGATGGACTGGGCGTCAGTGCTTCAATGTTCCATTCTAATACTCATAATTTGGGTGCATTTAGAGGAAATTATGCAGATTCCGCCGCAAGTTTCCAAAATTTGGTATGTGTAACCATTTTTATTCTTGTTGGTTTGGTGACGTGGAGACTTTAGAGTGGAGCATTTTGGTAATTTGCAAGGAATCTTGGCCTCGAAGTGACAGAATTGAAAAAAAAAAAAGGGAAAAGGGGGTACCGGCTGACCTCTTTGCTTCCACTTTGTTTTCTCTCTGTTTCACTCACATCATCATAATCTTCAAGAAATGGAAGCGCTCGTAAAGAAGAAACAACAGTTGCTTCCTCCACGGAGAGGGCAAGTGAAAATTAGGATTGCGAAGAGGATAGCGAAATCAGCATCAGCAATTACTTCTTGCGCTCGTAAAGAAGAAACAACAGTTGCTTCCTCCACGGAGAGGGCAAGTGAAAATTAGGATTGCGAAGAGGATAGCGAAATCAGCATCAGCAATTACTGGAGGATCAACCTCACCATCCTCAAGAAACCCAAATGGAGGATCAACCTCATCATCAACAACCCCACAAGCCACTCCAAGTGAGTTTAACTCCGATTCTTGATTGTTAGTGATAATATTTTTAGCATATTTTAGTATGTATTTTGCATCATTTTTTTGTCCAAATTGTTATTATTCCTGTGTTTTATGTTAGATTTATGTTTTTCAAGTGATAATATGAAAAGAGGTGGCAGAATTGAGTGATTTTGGCATGAAAATAATGTATATGTACAAAGCCCTTTTTTGTCCTAGTAGATCTTTCTCTGTTTTTCCCCCTTCTACAGTGGAGATAGTCGCATGTAATGACAGATCACAGCCATATTGTTAAAAACTTGTGGTAAGAAGAGATTTCGCACTAGTGCCTGAAAATATTATTGAAAATCTTTTGTGTATTCTTCATTACTTGTGCGAATAAAGCTATATTATATGGTGTATAACTTCGATTGTACAGATCAATTTCTAATCACATAGTTTTATAATAATTCTGTATCTTCATAATTTTCTTCGGATTGAGTACACAACAAACCATGTTGTATGTGTATTAACATTTTTCCCCGAAATTTAGCTGTATTGCAATTTTAATTTTTTTATAGATTTTTTTTTATTATTGAGTATGGTTTAATTGTGGATCAAGTCCTTATTAGTGTTTGGCTCATTTAATGAGCTACTAATTTTTTCGTTATGTTTTTGAACTTCATAAATAAGGAAAGAGGCCACAAAACCCTTGACTTCAGCACTGCCGTCCCTTGACGTACTTTTTCAATTCTCAATTTCTTATTGCTTCCGCCTTCAAGTAGTCGAGCTTGTCGCTCTGAAGTGTCACCTTCATTCATTGTCTTGACTCGACCAATTGTTGGTTCTATTATGTTCACACTACGTTTTCATAGATATTTTCTTAAAATAACCACTTCGAGCTTAACAAAATTATTTTATTAAAAAGGACTACGTGCTACTTTATATTCAAGTAGGAATTTGTCATTAAATGAACGCGTTTAATAGATATCTTTCTAGATGTGATCAAAAACAAAATTTATCTTTGTAACTGTCAATATATATATATATCTTTCTAGACCCCACAAGTGTCAAAAAATTAAACAAATAATGCTCAGCTCCAACACCAAGATCAATTATATATTTTCTTCTCTCCGTATCATAATAATATGTACGCCTTTCATTTTAAATATTTTAAAATATAAATACATTTTTTTATTACATTTATTATTAGTAAAGTTATAAGTTTGTCTTTATTTAGTTTGTTTATTCAACTAATTCATTAATTATTAACACATTTAGTCAAAATGATATAAATAAAAAAAATTATAAAATTACATGAGTTTGACTACTAAAATTACTATTTAATTCTCGTAAAAAATAATTAGTTTCTATTATTATGAGACGGAATGAATCTTTAATTTTTTTTCCTCTAGAATTGTATGAGTTTCTGAAAGGCCATGCATATTAGTATTAGTCTACGAATATATAGTTTACACACTTAGTATTTTTGCACTTGTCTTCAAACACTCGGTAGTTTTTAACACACTTAAGAGAGGTTTGAAGAGAATTATTTCAATAAATCTATTGGATCCAAGCACACAATTAATGCCATAAAAAATAAATAATAGTAAAAAGAGAAGATAATACAAGAAATTTTTAATGCTTTTAAACCTGTAGAGGAGGAAAAGGTAGCGCTGGCGCACGAAGGATCAGATGAAGGTGATTGGAGGAGAGATTGATGACTGGAGAGATGAGAGAGAGACAGAGAGGAAAAGGGAGAGAGATATTTCGAGCTGAAACTGAATTGAATAGAATAGGGTCTTGAAAAAAATGAAAATAGAAAAACAAAATAAACTTAATAAGGCCAAAACTTAATTTACTTTTTAATGTTTTCGGCTGTAAACAAATACGTGTCATTTGCTGGAGGCAAGGAATTAGCAAAATTAGACATTAGGTGCTAGGTCTAACATAAAGAAACGCCATTAGTGGCTAGGATCGGATCCCAGGGTATGTTTTCAGCCAAGTCCAAGCCCGCTCCAATAAAAAATGGCAGGCTGGGTTGGGCCGTTCGAGGTCCAGTTTATATATATATATATATATGAATGAGTTTATGAGGGCTAAGACCCAAATTATTGTTTTTGGGGATCATAACTCTGAAAGTCGATGTGCCATTCCAACAAAGTCTGGCAACTTCTTGCTCACTTTCAGTTCGAGCATGGTTTGGAATACCTGAAAGAACGTTGATGTTTAAACGATCCGGCATATCTTGAGCGACGGAATTGGAAGCTGAAGTTTGTGCTTCAGATCTTCGTCGATGTGGAGGTGCAGCCGTTTCATCAATAAGATATCGGTTGGAAGTAGAAGGTTCAAGACGAGCAAGTTGGTCTTGAATAGCTCTAAGAAACTCATTTTTGTATGTCCCGAGTTCTTCTTGGTTAGCCTTGGAAATTTGGAATGGCTTGAAAACAGGGAGTTGTTTGGTTTCAAGGAGTTTGGGCGTAGAATTAGAGGTAGTGATATTTGTAGAAGATACTGTGGTAGTCTGAGTTTGTATTTGTTTTTCAATACGGATAAGATGTTGTCCAATGGTATGAAGATGACAATTTGTAAAATTATTTTGAGAAATAATATTTTTGATATTAGAAGAATCATTTTCCTTGGGAATCTTGTAAGGCTGTAAATCAATTGGTTTATCCATCACTTGAATAATAATATTACGAAGAGGAGGATGGTCAGCCTGGATGGTGCTGCCATATGTTAACTCTGAAGTTTTTTGTTTGTTACGAGTAGTAATTGGATTAATATTTTCTGTGAATGGGTATGTAATGTTATTCTGTATTGCATAAAATAATTCAAACCAATCAAAGAAGAGGATTTGAATCTTATACTCAGAAGCAAAATCATAAAATTCTTTTTGTATTATTTGTCGATTGTTTAAAAAATGTTTAAAAAACCCTGTTCTTTTTGCATCATTATGGGAAGCATAAAAATCATTCTTGAAATTGTTTTTTACCAATTTGAAAATATTTTTCAATAACATTTAACTCATTTGCAATATTTTCTGTTACAGAGGAAAACGTGGGTGGTGTAGGCGGAGAATTGGATTGGGATTGTTCTTGGTTTTGGGGTGTAGTCGTGTAAATGGGGGTATTCTGGAAGTATAATCGGCTGTTTGGAAACTTGTAGAAGGAACATCTGAAGTTGAAGATCTAGGTTTTGTATAGGGAGCATGAACCACTGAAGGAAGTTGAGATAATCTCCCTAAGTCTATGGTTGAAGTGGTTGAAGCATCATCAGAGGGATTTGAACTAATAGAGTGTCGAGCAAAAGATAATCTAACACTGCCATCATCGAACTGTGTAATTTCTCTAATTCTTGAATTTGGCAAGGATTGCCTAACTGTTTCAGGAGGAAGGACTCTTTGCAAGAACCAATCGACTGGTAATGTAATGTCTTTCCATTGAATGGAATGTGGTGTGACTACATTTGATTTGGAAAAGTCTGTTTGTAATAAAAGGGTTTCACCTTTTTTACTTTGATGTAAATGTTTGGATCCAAAAGCTGATTCCATCACTTTGTAATGAACACGAAAGATTAATGCAACAAGTATAGATCCTTCAAGCATTTTGTAATTATGAGTTTTGATTTGTAAAACTAAAGTCTTTAAAATATTTGGATCATTTAAAGAAACTGTCAAATTTGGATAACAATCAAATGAAATTGGACCATTAACAAAGGCTTGATTCTATAGAACTAAAGAGAGAATCCTCAAAATCTATGAATTTAGCATCTCTTAAAACGACAAGAATAGAAGTGTTTAATTCTTCTTTTGTAAGAGGTTTAAAATCGACTTGTACTAAACCAATATGAATATATTTGAAGTTCTTTTCTTTTTGTTTTTGGATGGATTCTTTAGTTAGTAAAGAAATGGTTTCATAAGGTTTTGAAATTTGTATGTCACGTTCTTCAGTTTTAATAGAATAATTAGTTTTAAAAAGATTGTATTTGGAAGGTTTGTAGATCTGATCACGATGGATCTTTGGAATGTGCCAATCATCGATAGATTTTTGGAAATCTTCTATGACATACTCTTCATTATTAACAACCTTTTTTGAACTTGAAGAAGTGGTAGAAGAGTTAGATAAGGAAGTGGATCTACAAAAAAATCCATT
>CAODLS011542523.1:0-19195 GCA_948243855.1 Flueggea neowawraea
CGCGAAAGAACCATATGATCGCTATCAAGATCACCTGAAAAGTGAAGTAGAACAAAGATAAGAAAAGTAAAAGGGGTAAGATTCCCTAGTGAGTGGATAACACAATAGAGCGGCACATGCTCCTCAAAAGGGTTTTGAAAATGTTTTCGAAAACTACCACATGCACGTATATATCCAAATAATATCATACACACACACACACATTCTCGTATATGTAATAAATTAGTTCAAAATCTGCTTTGCAATCCTTTTTGCATACAGAGCAGACAACAAACAATTATCAAAATTTATTAGATGAAGAAATTAAATAACATGTTTAATTTTTCTCAAATCCCAAAATAGCCAAAGTGTTTTCCTTTCAAATATTTTTTTCGAAATTCACATTCATTTTTTAAGATATTCCAAAGAACAATACTCAAATATTTTCAGATATAAATACTCAGTTTATTTCAAATATGATTTCCAAATTATCTTCATAATTGAATGCCGTAGTATTTTCAGAGTTAAATATCAAGATATTTTCAAAGAATAAATACCAAGGTATTTTCAGAGATAGTTCCAAAACATTTCTAGAGAGTAGTTCAAAACATTTTCAGACAGTAGTTCAAAACTCAATAGGACCAGAACAGACAGAATAATAATGTGGACTCTGCCACCAGACAGAATAAAGCATGTATATGGCCAGATACACGGTCATCCCTTTACCCGGTAACTAAGGCCTTGCTAGAGCATTGGTATATCAAAGACTACGTACCACTTAGCTAGGTGTTCCATATCAGAATATTTTGCTGAAAACATATTGAAATATTTATTCAAAATTCAAAGTACTGGACAAAGTATTTATACCAAAATACAATCACTTTCAGACAGAATGTTTACTACAAAAAATCCTTTTATTTACTTTAGAACAGAATACTTCTCGTAGAAAATATATTTGTTTCAGAACAAATCATTTGTCTCGAAAAATATTCTTAAATTCAGAAAAAAAAAATTTCTACAGAATATACCTTGAAATCCATAACAGAATGTTTGTTACCGAAATTATAATAAATATTAAAACATAATATTTATTTTCAAAAACCATCAAAATTTCTAGATAAAATTTAATTTCCACAACATAGGTTTTCACATACATCAGATTTTAGGAACTCCAATCCTTTAATTGTTCCAATTTCATGCCAAGTTCAACGCAACAAAAATATATACGTAATTTAGAGGACACAACCTACGTGTCTAAAGTGCTACCACACTCACCTGGACGCCGAGCAATAATCCAGAGCATGATCCACTGGTGAACGATTGATCTCCTCAGAAACCACACATAGCTGGAACAGACAATACATACACAATACATACACAAATCATACATGGTACTGTGGTTTTATCGAAATACGTGCAAATGCATATGCAAACTCAAACACTTCAACAAACCCCAAAAATCTATTTTGACGCAAAGTCTAACATGATAATCCAATTATTACACCTCGCTGTAAAATTACAGATTAGTCCCCAAACTTTGAAAAATTACCAACTAGTCCCCTTAATATCCCAACATAATATTTTAGTCTTAACTCCCAAAAATAGCATATTAATCCTCATAGAGTCTCAAAATATCTCAATTAGTCCTCACACAAATGCAAAATAACATTTTGCTCCTTAAATGGCAAATATCACATTTGGTCCTCAAATGGCAAATTACACAAATAGTCCCTAAATCTGATTCAACCAATAGAAATCGAATCTAATCACCTACATTGGTCCTAATCAACCTCAGGAACACGAATCCATACTTGGTTTCTCAAAAACAACTCCACATTTCTAAAGATTGCACAAAATCCGAACCTAACCCTAGCCCATTCAATATCTCATCAAAACCTTTGATTCAAAGCTTGAATCATATTTATCTAATCTCAAACAATCATAATCTAACAACCCTAAACATCCATTTCAACAGAATCATCCGAAATATGAAACCCATTTCAAATTTGGCCCAAATGCAATTTCTGAGATTAATGCACGAAATGAACGAAAATAAGAGATTAGAAGCGTGATCTTACCTCCAAAGATGATTAAGAATTAATGAGAAATAGTGGGAGAGATATTCAAATGAGCTAGGAGTGAAAATGAGATGAAAGGGGTCGGGTTTTGGGTTTAAAATGAGCTACAGATCGAAACACACTGTTTCAGTGATTTTCAAAGGCAACGTACGTTATTTTTCATGAAATGTACGTCTTGGAAACTCAGAACGTATGTCCCAAACACAAAACGTACGTTAAATGACTTACAAAAGCTCAGACCAAAAAATAACGGTTCACTACGTACGTTATACAAGAATAACGTACGTAGGACACACACATAACGTATGTTGCTCTATCCATAACATATGTTGATCATAATTTCTTCCAAACCCAGATAACGTACGTCACACTAGTTCCCAACGTTCGTTGTAAGTACTCCAGCCCACATACGTGACGTTTTTCGCTTCCAAACTTGCGTCAGACCATTCCCGAGGTTCAACAACACCTCACTACCAAAAATAAATCCATTAAACATCTTCAAGCACCAATTTAACATCCCAAACATCCAAATACCATCACAAACATTCAAAGTTCGGATCGAAATTGAATGAGGTTCAATCTAAATAGAAAGGGGTTCAACAGAGACCTTGTCAGAATTGAACAGAGAGCTACAGAGAGATTCATCGGAATGAACGGGTATTATAGTACAAGAGCTCCATTTATGCCAAATGTCATACAAGCTATTCAACCAGCTATGTTCTTTAGGGTTGTGAGAGGAAATCATGTTTGCCCAAGTACTTTCAAGCTCATTCGGTGTTTGGCATCCTGACATACATTTATGAAATAATTTATTAAAATCAAAATTGGAGTTAAAAGCTCCTAAATATGAAGGCACTTTCTCAGAAATGTGTCATTGGCAAAGACGGTGGCATGATTCAGGAAAGGCACTTTTTGAGCATTAGACATTGCTCTATTTTAATCTATAAAAATTGTTTGCGGTTGCTTATTAGACATTTACTCTAGAAAGATTCTAAGCAACCACTCAAATGCTTCCTCTGTCTCATTTGATAGGAATGCACAACCAAACATCACATTTTTCCAATGATGGTTAACCCTAATAAAAGGTGCACATATCATATTATATCTATTTGTTCGATAAGTTGCATCAAAGGAAACAACATCCCAAAAACAATCATAATCGATCCTCGATTTAAAATCTCTCCAAAAAATTTTTTCCATTTGTCCTTGTTTATCAAGTTATACATCCCAGTAAAATAATTCCTTTTTATTAGTTTTTTTTAAATAGTTCACCAAGCTTTGTGAGTCACCAACCTCAATTTGCACTGCTTTCAACTCATGTAAATAATTATATGCACATTTCTTGGTGAAACCAACATGCTCCATGCCTCCATTTTCATCATTCATGTAGTCATATGCATTAGTGATTGGAATCCTATAATTCACCATGTATTCTAACACACCCCATTACTTTTTGAAACCGATCGCACAGACCTCAGTAATTGTCTTTCATAGTGCTTTGCCATCTCATGGTTATGCTCACTATCAAACTGCTTTATAGTAAATATTCCATCTTTATCACATGTAAACCAAATTATTGCCTTACAACCTGTCCTTGTATCTAATTTCTGAAATGAAGGATCCTCTTACACGCTACATTTATCATCTTTGCAACCTTTTTTTCTAGCAAATATGTTGTTTATATTTTATTTTAATATAACTCATATGCCTCCTCATTTCTAGCAACACAATTGATTAATTTATTTTCCAAATTATTAACATATTAATCAGAAATACCTGCAATTGTCGATTTGCCTTCAACATTACTATCTTCCCATTATTCCTCATTATCACTATCAAGACATATATTTCCATAGTAACTTGCAGTTACCATATGTTTGGTACTATAATAAAAGCAAATATTGTTAGTTCAATATGTCTACACATATAAATAAGTCCATAAGTTGCTAACTTATAAAAGTAAAATTAAATTTTTGAAAAAATAACATACTTGCTATGGTGGGTCATTCTCATCCCAATTGCACCGATCTTGTGATTGCGGCTGCCGTCACTATTGCACCAATTTTGTGAAAACGACTGCCAGTATGAATATGAAATTGTTCTCAGAACAATTTCATATGACATATGTTCGTGAAAACAATTGTTCCGATAACAAGAAAAAAAATTAATGTCGTGAATGAGGATTATGAAAAGACAAAGAGAAGCCATAAAATATGGGTAGTGTGAGTTTCAATAGTGAGTTAACTTGGATTAGTTTAGGGTTATTTAAAAATAAAAAAAAGTGAATAAAAATTCATTTAGTATAATATAGACACATAGGATACACTTTCCTACATGTCAATTATTAATTGGCTTGATGCATTCGTGGGGACATGCACCAATCCTAACTAAGAATTTCTGTGTCACAACTCCCAATATCAACAGTCACATAAATGCTCATCATTAATGGTGCACCATGTTTTAAACAATTGATGGTGATGAGTTTAACCTATATCCTTGTCCGTTAATGTCACCTGTCTCATAACATAAGTCTTCCCCTCTTCCACTTTATATGCTTCTTCCTTGCAAGCATCAGCTTCATAAGAAATCCTCTCATCCTCTTCTTCATTCTATATAATATTCATGATATTTTTCCAGGGACACTAATTTGGCTTATGCCCTAAATGAATGCAATTAAAATCCTTTCCAATGCTTGGATTTGCATAGGGATTTTTGGCCTTTGTCAATTCCTTGTCTCCCCATTCATTCGCATAATTCTTCCCTATTTCATAATTATCTAGTAATTTGTTTACTATAGTCATAAATATAGTAGTTTACTCTTTCAGAATCTTAAAATTCTCACTAGAATCAACAACTCATTCTTAACTCGTAATTTTGTGTATTGCAATCTTACTACATTAACTTAGCTTTCAAACCCACCTTGATTAGATAAAGTTTGAATAACTTGCACCCCATTTCTCTCTTGCAATGTAGTTGCAATTTGTCTAAATTTCTGACAACCAATCGAACTCCTCTACACTTAGACTCCCATTGAAATATAGGATGTCTACTTTCAATTAAAAAAACTCTCTACCATCATCACCTTATAATTGTGTCTTCATTTTGTGGCCATTGTACGTCTATTAATAATTGAACCAATTTGCCTCGAAATGGTCTTGTTCTTCTTTCGAGTCCTCATTATAGGCATACTGCATATGAACAGTGACATGTCTTTTAATAGAGTTACTAACATAGCAGAAGCTACTAATTAAAGGGATAAATAATTGAGTCTGTTGATTCGACACGAATATCCAGAAACAATCCTTCTATAAACATGTTGATTCAACGACTACCAGAAAAATAGACATCCAAAACTTAAAAGTTTGGGAAAATTCTCAGAAAATGTTATTTTCAACAACACTGAATGAAAAAGTTGGCTAACAATGATTAAAAGCCGAATTAAAACCCTAATGCCTACAGAGACAAGAATAACCCTATTTAAATGTTCAAAGCTTCCAAAAAGTGACAAAATGACGTTTATGGGGCCTTAAACCAGTTTGTTTATAGGTAAAGCCAATAAAAATTTATAAAGCTTAGGACAAGCTTTGATTTGATATATTATGAGCCTTGTAACTCATGCCAGATCAAAAGTTATGGCCTTTTGAAGTTTTGTCGCGTGCCCTAGCTCCCTTCGCCGAATCTAGGCCCTCCAAGAAGCCCAAAACAACCTAATCTGCATCATTCCCCCCTAGGAAAAATTTCCCTCTAATTTGAAGTAGGGTCATCATCAGAGGAATCACCACAGTAAGGAATCAAGTGCTTAACATTGAAAACATCTGCAGTACGGAGGTGAGTTGGCAGCTTCAAGTAGCATGCATTGGAATTGATCTTCTCAACAACCTCCACAGGAAAAATCTTCTTAATGGACAGTTTATTGTAGTCTCCAGCTACAAAACGATATTTATCCAAAATTGCCCTAACAGAATCACTAACATCAAACTCCAAGTGCCGTCGTTTTTTATTTGCATGCTGATTGTACTTGGAACTTGAAGCAGTGAGATTACCATGAACATCTTTATGAACATCCTGTTAGAAATCCACAAAGTCAGTAGTTTACCATGCACCTTATCCTTGCTTGGCAGAGTAATCAAATCTAGTGGTCTATGTGGGCTGTGCAGAATAAGCAACCTGAAAAGGACTTAAACCTATACTGCGATTCACAGCATGGTTATGAACAAATTCGGCCTATCATAGTTTTTGATCCCAACTCTTCACATGGTATCCCACTAAACAACACAAAAAATTACCCAGCAACCTGTTCACAACCTCAGTTTGCCCATTTGTCCATCTGTCTGAGGATGATAAGCACTACTGAAATCCAAATGAGTATTAACCATCTTCCATAAACTGTGCCAAAAGTGACTAAGGAACCAAGTGTCTCAGTCTAAAATAATAGATGTTGGCAAGCCATGCAAATGATACATATCCCAAAAGGACAACAACGCCACATTAACAACATTTGTAGTCTTCTTGCAAGGAATAAAATGAACCACCTTAGAGAATCGATCAACAACAACAAAGATGAAGTCATAACCTCACTGTGTACTTGGTAACCACAGCACAAAGTCCATACTAATATCAGTCCAAGGCCGAGAAGGAACTAGTAAAGGCATGTAAAGTCCTGCATTAGTGGCTGCCCCTTTAAAGACTTGACAAACTTTGCACCACTGCACATATTTCTCGACCTCTTTCCGAATAGAAGGCCAAAAGTAGGACGCTTTAACTAGCTTCAATGTCCTGTCCCTGCTAATATGACCCTCATCATGTAATTCTTGAATTATCTGTAGGCCAAGACTAAAATATGGAATGCACAATTAATTGCCTTTGAACAAAAACACATCATGCAGTAATTGTTTTTCTTCCCAGTCTATACATCTTTTAGTATCACAAAAAAATAATGGTCAGCAGCAAGCAAGTCACGAAAAGAGTCAAAACAAGGAACCTTAACTCACATAGTAACAAATAAACTGTTGCAGCGACTCAAAGCATTAACTATAGTATTCGGCCTATCACAATTTTTGATCCCAACTTTTCATATGGTATCCCACTAAACAACGCAACAAATTACCCAACAACCTGTTCACAACCTCAGTCTGCTCATATGTCCATCTGTCTGAGGATGATAAGCACTACTGAAATTCAACTGGGTATTAACCATCTTCCATAAATTGTGCCAAAAGTGACTAAGGAACCAAATGTCTTGGTCTAAAATAATAGATGTTGGCAAGCTGTGCAAATGATACATATCCCGAAAGAACAACAATGCCACATTAACAACATTTGTAGTCTTCTTGCAAGGAATAAAATGAACCATCTTAGAGAATCGATCAACTACAACAAAGATGAAGTCATAAACTAGCTGTGTACTTGGCAACCCCAGCATAAAGTCCATACTGATATTAGTCCAAGGCCGAGAAAGAACTAGTAAAGGCATGTAAAGTCCTGCATTAGTGGCTGCCCCTTTAGAGACTTGACAAACTTTGCACCACTGCACATATTTCTCGACCTCTTTTCGAATAAAAGGCCAAAAGTAGGACGCTTAAACTAGCTGCAACATCCTGTAGCTGCAAACAAGACCCTCACCATGTAATTCTTTAATTATCTGCAGATGAAGACTACAATATGGAATGCATAACTGATTGCCTTTGAACAAAAACCCATCATGCAATAATTTTTTTTCTTCCCAGCCTATATATCTTGCAGTATCACAGAAAAGTAAGGGTCATCAGCAAGCAAGTCATGAAAAGAGTCAAAATAAGGAACCTTAACTTGTATAGTAATCAGTAAACTGTTGCGGCGACTCAGAGCATTCGTGACTCAATTAGCAACCCTTGCCTTGTGTTTAACAACGAAAGTAAGCTGCTCCAAATAAGCAACCCATCTCACATGGCAGGGTGATACATTATCCTACTAATGTAAGTGTCTCAACGAGTCATGATCAATATAGAGAATAAACTCCTTGTGAAACAAATAATGCCTCTAATGTCTCACTGCTTGCACAACTGCATAGAACTCAACATCATCAGTACAGTAGTTAAGTTTTGCCCTAGCCAGTTTCTTATTGAAAAATGCCACAGGCCTACTGTTCTGTCTGAGTACTACACCGATACAATCTTAAAAGCATCTATAAATAGCTTAAAAGGCTGAGAAAAATAAGGAAGCAAAAGAATTGGAGTCGTTGTGAGTTGTTCTTTAATCAACTAAAAAGTTGTCTCTGCATCTGCAGTCCATTCAAACCGACCACCCTTCATACAATTTGTAATAGAAGCCATAATGCTGTTGAAATTAGCAATAAAGTGCCTATATAATGAAGCCAAACCATGAAAATGCCTCACTTCAGTTAAGGTCGTCGGTCTAGGCCATTCCCTCACAGTTTGTAACTTGGATTCATCAACCTCCAAACCAGTACCTGAAACCATATATCCCAAAAACAACACCTTGGGAGCTATGAACACACACTTCGTCATTACAACATAAATGTTTTCCTTGCACAACACGCTAAAAACCTCCCTCACATGTTGCAAATGCTCTTTAGATTAGCACTATATATCATAATATCATCAGAATACACCACAACAAATCTACTAATAAAAGGCCGCAACAATTATTTCATCAAACGCATAAAAGTACTAGGGGCATTAGACAAACCAAAGGCAACACTAGCCACTCATATAATTGTTGGAATACGTGACACATACATGCAGTGAAAATTAAATTTTGTCAATGAAATTCCACCAAGGATCCATGCAAATTGATAAAACTGATTAGAGAACGTGTGTTTACCTCAATGTTTTGAAACAAGAATGACAAGGTGTTGTTGGGTTTGAGACTTAGACGCTGCGGGATGCGAACATCCTCTATCAGTATCCACACGAACAAACTGCAAAGGTGTTGGTGTGCTAGCACCGAATTTTGAATCTCAAAATATTCCTTTCTATTTTTCTCTCTAGTTTCTGTAATATGGACGACAATAATAATAGAGGAAGCAGACGACTAGGGTTTTTTTATAGGCCTACTTACAGACCTTAATAATCCTAGTCTTAGTAGAAGATCCGATTCTAGTCTCAATAGAATTCGGTTACCCTAGTTCAAGAAGGATAAACTACCTCAATATTTATTACTTATTAATAAATAAATTTGCCCCCTTTTATTTCATAAATAAAAATGCCAATTGCCATGTTGACCAAGTCAAACTCTCTTAAGATTGACTATGTCAAACAAATTGCTCTATTTGACTAAGTCCAAGAAGTCCTTTTTGTTTGACTAAATCAAACAAACCACTTTGACTACGTCAAACGAATTCTAATTTGCTTTAAAACCATTCTAAAATAAATTATTTCATCACACATTTTAAAACATCTAACCAATAAATATTATTTAAAATGTTCTCATGAGATAATAGTAAGACACATTATAAACGACAATTTGTTCTACTGTGTGACCCTATAGGTTCCCTCAATAGTGGCAGTGAGCCCAAATTACCATGTAGGCTCACAAGTCACAAGTGGACTCTAGCAAGACATTATGACTATCCAATTTGAGCGAATTCGATGACTCGAGAAAACCTAATTCACAGGACAATATTTAGTCCTTTTGTCACATGATATCTCGATTAAGCATAAAGCATGAATCATGTCATCTTTATAAAGCTTAATCAAATGTTTCTTGATACCCAAGTAGACTGACCAAACGAATAATATTGATAACCCCTATCAATCTCATTCGAGCATGACTATGCATTTCATTAGTCCTACTTGTCAAGTGGCCAAGAGATATCTCACTCAAATAAGAGCGGGAAAAATTCCTTTACTGTCACTCACATTCCTTTTAACAATTTACAACATGCCCAATAATAGTCAATATTACCATCTTGTTAAGGATGATGTTTAACTATATCAAAACATAAAGTTCTTCAAGTAGGAATCTATGGTGAATTCAGGTCGAAGGAGTCAAATATCACTATTGCAGTGAGAAGCACTGATGACCTAGTCAATGTTGTATTTCTCATAGCAGGTCAGTCCAATATCATGTTCCCAACATGTATTTATGTTTTGAGTGGCATATCATGTCCGTGATTAGTAAAACATGATCATCCCCCAAAATACATACTAGTCTTACTTCATTATTATTCCCATGATAATGAACGACTAGGGACAATTTAGAATAGTGTTCTTTCACTCTTAAGGTTTTACTATCAACTCACGTACTTAATGACATAAGGCAGAACCAACTATTCATGGTTACTTTTATCAAATTATAACATTATAATAAATAACAAGATAATAAACTGAAATGCCTCATATATTAATTAAGAAATATAAAAGCACTTTTCCATTCATCACCCGTCCTAATACGAATATGATAATACACACTCTTCAAATCCAGTTTAGTAAACACAGTGGAACCACTAATCTGGTCAAGTAAATCATCTAAACGTGGGATGGGAAAGTGGTACCTGCAGTAATTTTGTTGATGGCTCTGTTGTCAACACACATTCGCCATGAACCATCCTTTTTGGTACCAAAAGAGCAGGAACTGCACATGGACTCATGCTCTCCCTGATATTTCCCTTCACTAACAACTCCTCAACCTACCGCCGCAACTCCTCATGCTCATAAGGGCTCATTCTATAATGTGGTATGTTTGGCAGTGCTGCTCTTGGCTCCAAGTCAATATGATCCTGGATACCACGCATGAGAGGCAATTTATCAGGTAGCTCTGCAGGAAAAAAATGTCAGTAAATTTTGCAACTAGAAGGGCCACTAATTCCAGAACATTATCAGATTCAACCACCTCTTTTCCCATCAACATAAACCCCATTTCTGAATCCTACAGTGATCGAGTTCTTGCAAGTGTACAAGAATCAATTGAAGTAATAAAAACCTAAGGAGTATTCCTTAGGTGTCGAATCCATAGTGAACGTGATTAATTATGGTCAATTAAAAAATAAAAGAAAATAAAAGTATGAAGTGGTATGTTTTTGGAGTTTTGGAAATAAAAGCAAGCAATAAATTAAAATGCAAGTTCACAATAATTGAAAAATGTTAGGGCTTTCAAGATGAAACCAAGGATTTAGTTGCCAAATGAATGAAAATGGGTTTTAAGAAATGAGTGTGAGTGTTGTCTCCATATGAATAATCTGAGGCCTCTTTCAAGGTCACCCAAGTTGTACCTACACTTCCTAGGCGGGTCCTTTCAGCATCACCTAGCCAAGTTAGGCTCTTTAGGTTCATAAAGGAATTTCATCGAACACATTGTAGGCATAGGTATATCTCTATCCTAAACCATAAAAGTTCTATGCTAGTAGACCTAACCCAAGCTTTAACTCTCAATTTTTTACTTGGGCTTTTGTCAAAAAAAAAAACATTGTGGTCACGAAACACAACATCATTCGATAATCAACAAGTCATAAAATCAACCACCATCAATAGATTCAACAATAAAAGCATCAAAAAAATAGATATCACATTAAAAACATAAAACCCATAACATTAATCATCCATTAAAGCAACATCAATCCAAGACTTACATATCTAATATCCTAATAAGGGTTTAAGCTATCATAATTATAAAACAAAGCATAAAAAAAGAAATAGAAAGCCTAAAAATAATTTTCAAACAAATAAAAAGAAAATAAAAGGAAAGAATAAAGCTTCTCTCAATGGGTGATGAAAGCACTTTTCGATTCCTCTTCAATTTCCTCTTCAATGCTTGAATCTTCCTTGGAAATGGAAAAAAAGAATTATTCTCTTTCTTTGAATGTCTAAGTGTCCAAGGTTGTAAAAAATGGGGTTTAAAAGGAGTATTTATAGTCCCTTTGGTCCCCTATAAACCCTAGCAAAAGCCTCTAAAAAATGCCCTTGAGGTGTGCTTTGATCCCCACAAGTTTTGTTCCTTTTTGTTACTTTATCTTTCTTCGCTGCAGCGTTGCACGGTCATGCAGGTTGGGTAACACTTCATTTTTGCTCGTCACGGCAGTGCAAGTTTGGTTGCACGACCGTGCAACATTTCTGCTTCACAAAATCTTCATTTTCTTCGTTCTTTCTCGAGTGTACTTGAGGCCTTTTGCTTTTGAATCATTTCTCCACCTTTTTTCACTCTTTTTCTTGAATTTATCTCATCCTACAAACATCAAAATCATTATATAAATTTCACCACAAAAACATGATTTATAGGATGAAAGTAATCCAATTCTTGCTTGATTTGATATATAAATTTAGGATACATCAAATTCCCCGACACTTACTTGTTTTCTTGTCCCCATTTCACATCCGGGGGAAAGAATAAAATTCAAATCAAAGAGGCAAAAGAAACCTTGTACCATGCAAGTAGGCAAGTAAAATGATCAAGAGGGGAAACCAATGCTACTACATTTACAAACAACAAACCATGTCATTAAGAAGTTGCAATTTCAAGAGTTTATCTATCAAATCCCCTAGTTCATTGGCATCTATAAGGCTAATCTCCCCGATTGCTAAGTTCAAAATACAATTTTCTTTTGTTTTTGGAGCAATCATGGCTTCATTCATTCATTTTCTTTCTTTTTTTTTTTATTTTTCTTGCTCTTCTCTCTGTTTTTTTTTTACAAAAACCTATTAATTACTTCTCTCCTATTTTGGGTGCTACAAACAAGTTAGCAAATTAAGAGCCTTCGTGTTTCCACTTATTATTGATATCCGAGGATATTTATCATTTCTCACTATGGAGTTGGGACATTACGTGCTTGTCCTTGTTTAGGTTCACACTAAAAAAGAGAAGCTCTACCTATTTAACTATTCAAGATAAACACTTTTCATTCAGTGAATGTGTTTACTCCAAAGTTTCAAAACACAATCCAATCATTTAAGAAAATGTTGCTTAAAAACAACTTAGCACAAGTTTGAAAGCCACTTTTATGCCACCACAAATAGCCTAAAGTTGTTGATAAAGAAACTCTCAGCTTTGCAACTTAAAAAATGCCAAATTACAAATATACTTTAAATAGCATGCACTCCTCAATTAATCATTTTAAAAGCATACTAACACACTACAAAATTTTTCCAACCAATTCAATTCAAAGTCTATTTATGTCAAATTTGATGCATTCTAAATTTTTTTGAAAAGCAAAAGTCAAGCAAAAATTTCAAGCATTTTTAAGTGAAATCAAAATCACACAAGCAAAGACAATATAAGCAATTAAACATCGAGTAATCAATAAACCCCCCTCCCCTCTACACTTATTATGAACATTTTCCTTAATGTTCAAGAATATAAATCCGTATCAACCTAAACAAGCATAAAACACAAGAGGACAAGTTCAATAGCAATAATAAAGCATAAAGTAAATGATAGAGTTTGGAATCGCTTGTTCGCCATTGCTTTACCTTGAGAGCACGAATCCCTCATTAGCATAGAGTTGGTGAGAGGTATGACATGTATGCATGTATAAATAACCTCTCATCCCATTATTGGCAAAACATGCAAAACAAAATGATAAACGTGCTTCTACCCTAAAATGCAAACTAAAATTGAAACCTATACTACATGCAAATGCAAGATAACTATAGTTTAACGTCATTGTGGGCATAAGATAGTTTAACGTCATTGTGAACATATGCAAAGAACTATTTGGGATGCCAAATAGTCCTAAATGTGGATCCATTCAAAGGCCTCAAACGCTTCCTATAAACAGTGATTGGTTTATGATCATGCAAAATGATGTCTATAGGTTCGAGTGGATAAACTTTAGTAATCATGAATGGACCACAAATCAGTATTTTGGGGTTATAAAGAAAATGATTTTTGGGTGGAAAATAATAAACATGTTGTCCCTCAACAAAGTCACCCTTCAAACAACAATCATTCTCTTTCCCTTTCAATTTCTCATTTCCGCTCTCAACCCCTTTCTTAACTTCAGTCTCTTTTGCACTAGGTATTATCTCAAGCCCTCCATGTTCTGGACACACTAGTTGTCTCTCTTTAGATATTATGCAACATGTTTTTAAAGAATGCACCTTATTTTCATCATGATTAAATAAGTGTGTATGAAAAATCTTCGAGACATAAAACTCTTTAATTTCACTCCCCAGTCTAAAGAGTATACTCCCCTCAGTAAAATCAATACACACCCCACCAGTTGCCAAGAAAGGTCTACGAAGTATGATGGGGGTGTCACAAGCATAATCTATATCTAACACATAAAAATCAGCGGGAAAGAAGAACTTACCTACTTTTATCAAGATGTTCTCTACAACTCCAAGTGGTTGCTTGATGGATCGATTCACAAGTTAGAGTTTCACGGTTGTAGGTGCTAATCCTCCAATCCTGAGCTTCTTGTATATGGATGAGGGCATTAAGTTGACCGATGCACCCAAATCACACAAAGAGTCCACATTTGACAATTTACCAAAGGTGCAAGAAGTTACAAAGCTCACCGGATCCTTGAGATTTGGAGGGTATTTGTTCAATAAAATTGCACTACACTCTTTGGTAAGTGCCACCATAACATACTCCTCCAACCTCTTCTTGTTGGCTACTATTTACTTTAAGAACTTAGCATAATTTGGCATTAAGGAAATGACCTCCAAAAAAGGTATGTTTAATTCAAATTCTTGAACATCTCAAGGAACTTCATAAATTCCTTAGCTTAGGTGTGAGCCTTTAACCGGTGAGGGAATGGAATAGGAGGCACATAGAGTTTCACTTCATCCTTTTTCATTGGAAGAAGGCTCTTTGTTTGACACTTTTTCCTTCTTTGCCTCCCTTTCATGCTTGGGCTCTTCCACCATACACTCCTTCCCCCTTGAATTTTCTAGTTACCTCTCCCACACTTGGCTCATCAAGCTCTTTTCCACTCCTTAATGTAATAACCATCACACTCTCCTTGGGGTTAACTTGGGAGGTACTTGGTAACTTCCTCTTTTCCCTATCTGACAAATCCTTAACCAATTGCCTAACTTGTCTCACAAGATTTTGGATGGTGGCTTGTTAGGTTTGGACAATTTGTTCCACCTTGGATTCCAACTTACTAATACATTGCGTTAATAGATCCTTCAAATGTGGCTTTACATCTTGGCTACTTTGTTAGGGGTAGTGGTTAGGGTTGGTTTTGTTGGAAATATGGTGTTGGCCTAGGTTGGTATCCCAGGAACCCTATAGGTCTAGATGGGTTTGTGGTGGTGGGATCTTTCCAAGAAAAAAATGGGTGGTTTCTCCAACTCGGATTATAGGTGTTGGAATATGGATCATTCCTAGGTTGAGCATTTGAGAATCTCCCCACAAAATTCACTTTCTCACATCCAACACCCGATCATCAGGCAATCCTACAAGTCATCTCATCATGTCACAACAGTCCACAAAAAGCACATTTCTGATTCATCAAAGCATTGACATTTCTATTGATCAACATATTCATTTTTCTAGACAATTCATCAATTTGAGAAGCCAAATCGGGAGAAGAAGATGTATTTACCTCATGAATGCCCGCTCTTCTTCCCCTAACCACTTTCTTTTTTGGGAATTTGTTGCCAACATCTCATATATATCATACACCTCCTCAGCCATTTTCTCTCCAAAGTGACCACTCGAAGCAGAATCCACCAGCATTTGGTCGTGCATTGTCAACCAATCATAGAAGAATTGAGTCAATAATGCTAATAAGAATTGTTGATGTGGGCATTGAATTAATAAAAGTTTGAAGCAGTCCCATGCCTCATGAAATGGCTCTCCCTCCAATAATGCCAATGAGATTTGTGAGAAGGAACAAATCTTGCTCCTCAATTCCATCGCCTTTTGATGGAATAGTATTTCATCATGAATTTGTCATATATTTCCTCTTAAGAGCCAAGAGAACCTTCCAGTAAGTTGATCAACCAAGACTTAGCCGATCCTTCAAGGTGTATGGAAAGCATCTCATACTTAAGTCATTTTCCACCAAGCCTTGTAGAGGGAATGTTTGGATGTGTTGGAATTCTTAACTAAAATATGACATTCATACAAGGATAACGAAGCAAAAATAACAAATTTTTTATCCTAGAATTCCACTAAAGATCAATGCATATCAACAAAAACGATTAGGGTTAATGATTTTACCTTAAAATCAAAGCTCAATTCATGAATGGCAAATGAAATGTTGGTGTAGCTTTTAGTGTTAAAACTCGAATCCACTAATCTTCACGTTGCCTTTGTGTGAACGTGTCTAGAGGTATCAACACAAATGAACTCACTTAGACTGAAAATGTGTACTAGCATGAAGAATCATTATTTTAGAGCTCACAAATAATTTTTCTCTCTGGATTTGTGACACTCAGAAATTCGGCAATGCCTTAATCTTGCATTAAAAATTTGGCCAAGCATTTAATTAGCCTTAGAAAATTTGGCCATAATATATGTACATATATATAGAGTTATGTGAAACCCTAGTTTAAGCTTACTAGGTTTCTTTCTTCTTGTCCTACAAGTATAAGGTTACTTAGTCATACTAAGACTCTTATATATTTATTTATTTATTTAATGAATAAACAAATAAATAATTTCCTATTATATATATATGTGTGCCAAATTTCTACACCAATATGCACTAGGATTTATTTTTTTTGTCATACAAGTATCAAGACTCCTTCATGATTAAGTATTTAATCAACTTGATTAAATAAGACTTAGTCAACCTTTGACCTAGTCAAACCTATATGCATGTGCCGAATTTATTAAGGTTTAATTAATATTATTAAGCTTTTAATTACATGATACATTATCATTAGATAAATCACTCTATTAGTAAAATATATGGACTAATATTATGTCTCACATAATAACATACCCAAAACATGTTTAAGTTAATAATAAGTAATTTATATTAAAAACCCATTACATTAATGGATAATGTCTTATATTAATTTTATGACATAAATCATAAAACCTTGAATTATAAATAATTAATCAAATTAATTATCTTAATAATTTAATTACCATAAGAGAAAATATTTGTGAACCAATCTAATTCGTTCTAGTATGTGAACCAATAGGCTCACTCGATAATGACAATGGGCTTTGTCCCAAAAATTAAGTCTATAGTCTATAAGAGGTATCTAGTAATACATTATGGCAACCCAATATCAAGTGGATGTCGGTGATCCGAGTTTACCTTTTATAGTTTGATATTTAGTTATTTTGTCTCACGATATCTAGATTAAGCCCATTGCTTAATGTGTTTCTTGATCCCGAGTAGATTGATATAACAAATGACATTGATAACCCTTTTATCAATTCATTTGAGTATGCATACATTCCATCAATCTTACTCATCAAGTGACCTAAAGATATCACTCTTCATAAGAGGAACAAATTCGCCACTCTCATTATCACTCCTTTACAAGATTCATGACATATTCAACCATAGCCTTTATTGTAACCCTATTACGGATAACGTTTGACTAAGTCAAAACATGTGATTCCTCATGTAGGAGTCGATAATGAGTTTCAGTCAGAGGACTCAAACATCACCACTGTATAAAAGCTAATTGTGACATCGATCCATGAAGTGCTTTCATAGCGGGGCTAGTCCAATACATGTTCACTAACGTGTATCTATGTTCTAAGTGATATCTCATATCCATGATCAGTAAAACGTGATTATCCACTTAGTAACATACTAACCTTAATTCATTTTCATTCCCATGATAACAATTGATTAGGGACATTTAGAATAATATTCTTTTTACCTTAAGGTTTTACTATCAAGTCATACTTGATGACATAAGGAAGAATAAACTATTCATGGAGGTTTTATATTCATAAAACTTATTATAATATTTCATCGATATGAAATGAAATGACTCTTTATTAACTGATAAATCGAATGACAATGTATATAAATGATTGGACTAGAGCACCAAAACTAATAGGATGGTGGTGTAGAACTCACTTGAAAAGACCAATGGATCCTCCGATGGCAAGCCATGAAATGATGGTAGCATGGTGAAGTGAATGCTCTTCAACTCATAGTTCCTAACCACTGGGCTCAATCTAATATAAGAAGGTGAAGCTCTAATCACCAACCTTTGTATCTCTCTCATATTGACCGACAATTGTTCCCAATCCCACCTCATTGAGCTTGCTCAACTCTAGCGTCCTCAACCAAACCTCGAGGTCTAGCTATCTCTTCCATCATTGCTCTTCTTTGATTAGCTCTATTTGCCCTCAAAACTCTTTCTATCTCGGGGATCAAAGGGATAACTTCTTCAATTTTTCAAGCTCCTAGCGCGTCTCAAAATCATAAATACCTACAATTGCAAAAGAAACAACAAATAAGTAAAATAAAAATAAAAATGACCACAAAAACAATGTCGTTCCACTTCAACGACGCCAAAAACTTGATCGGATTCTTGCAAGTGCACAAGAATCGATTATAATAATAAAAACCTAAGGAGTATTCCTTGGGTGTCGAATCCACAGAGAACGTGTCTAATTGTGATCAATTAAAAATATAAAAGCAAATAAAAGCATTAAGTGGTATGTTTTTTGGGGTTTTGGAAATAAAAGCAAGCAATAAATTAAAATGCAACTTCACAATAATTGGAAAACGTTAGGACTTTTAAGATAAAACCAAGGATTTAGTTGCCAAATGAATTAAAATGGGTTTTAAGAAATGAGTGTGAGTGTTCTTTCCGTATGAATAACCCGAGGCCTCTTTCAAGGTCACCCAAGTCATACCTACACTTCCTAAGCAGGTCATTTTTGTTAGGTTTCTTTTAGGCCTTTTGGTTATTAATACAGCCAAAAATACAAAGAAACCATCCAAGGAACATGCATGTACAAAACAAAAATTTGGTGAGAAGATTTATACCTAAACTTGTGAAAAACCAAATCCTTTTGCTGCCAAAAGAGCCGATTCAAAAAGACAAGTTTTTGTCCCCTTTGTCCTTGTTAATGCCACTGAAAGGACTACCCAAAAAGCTACTCCTCTCTACCAAATCACACACACAACAACCTAGTGTGCTAGCACAAAGAAAAACTGCCCTTTCTTAGCCAAACTATTCAGTTTTGAACAAAACCAAAGAGAAAATGTGTTCTCTTGTTCAAAACAAGTTTGAAAGCCTTTTAATCACAATGATAGGAGAAGG